>JAECMU010054386.1:0-10785 GCA_016106625.1 Dracogyra subfuscus | reverse complement strand
TAGATCAGGCAAGTGCTTTTACCCTACATAGGTTCGAATAAACACAAACAGAAAGTTTGTTTTCTTTAACACCACTAGAGCACAGTGATCCATTAATCATAAGCTATTAGATGTCAAACACGTGGTAATAATTGTTTCCATTAGTAACAATGTATCTTTTACATGCACCATCCCACAGACAAGATAGCACATACCACAGCCCTTGATAAACTAGTCGTGGTGGACATGGGCCCACAGACGGTGATCCCAAACGGACCACACATTAAGTGCTTTACCACTGGGCAACATCCCGCCCCTGAACATAAATAGAAATATTGCCACCAATGATCTTCAGCAATGGAAAAGATGTTTAATGATAGGACAGCACGAAAAATACATTGGCTATTGGGCGTCAAACTATGATAAATGTAAACAGTAAATGATGAATATTCAGTGACTTACGTTCATGGCCACACCACGGACTTTAGGCCAGCAGTTTCTCTTCACCTTGTACTTGTGGTAAGCTCGTCCAGCCTTCAGGATGGGTTTGTCAATACGCCCACCTCCAGCAACAATACCTTAACAACAGAGAAAGAAATGGTTTATTTAACGACACAAAATATTGTATTTACGGTCATATGGCGTCAGACATATTGGTTACGGACCACATGTCATTTCATGGGCTACTCTTTCTGATTAGCAGCAAGGGATCTTTAATAAGCATCATCCCACAGACGGGGTGGTAAATACCACAGCCTTTGATATACCAGTCATGGTGCACTGGCTGGAACAAGAAAGTTCAATGGGCCCACTGATGGGGATCGATCCCAGACCGAGCAAGCGCTGTACCATGCATTGAGCTAGTGCTTTACCACTGGGCTACGTTCCACCCTTAACACAAGAGAAAAACTTAAATATTTCACAAACATTTGTAAATGTACGGTCGGTATAACTACTAGTAGCAGAGTTAAATTTACAGTGTTTAGTGAAAAAGGATCCTGCATTGGAAATGGGTAGGAAAGAAATGTTTTATTTAACAATACACTCAATATTTTATTTAAAAATATATGGTGTCTGACATATGGTTAAGACCACACAGATTGAGAGAGGAAACCCTGCCGTCGCCACTTCATGGGCTACTCTTTCCGATTAGCAGCAAGGGATCTTATCGGCACCATCCCACGGACAGGATAGTACATACCAAGGCCTTTGTTACAACAGTTGTGGAACAGAAAAAAAAACAGCCCAATAGGTCCACCAATGGGGATCGTGCATCAAGGAAACACTTTACCACTGGGCTACGTCCCTCCCCACACTGGAATGGAGCACATTCAAAGCTGACATGACAGATCAAAGACCTATGTGAAGATCTACGTGAAAGGCTACCTAACACTTACTACCAATGCAGTTTGCCAAGCTACTTACCGACCATAGCTCTGTTAGCGGATGGCATGGCCTTCTTGCTGCCAGACGGCAGCTTGACTCGTGTTCTCTTCGTGTCGGGGTTGTGCGATATCACTGTGGCGTAGTTTCCCGATGCTCGGGCCAGCTTGCCGCGGTCTCCGGTCTTTTCTTCCAAACTACAAACAATTGTTCCCTCAGGCATCATGCCAACTGGCAAAATGTTGCCAATCTGTAGAGAGGCTGGGTAGAAATAAATTAAACTAAAAATTACTTTCAAATTAACTTAAATAAGTTAAATTTAAATATTTGAAAAATAACATTCAATTTAAACAAACCTTTGAGGTCACGCTGCACTTTAATTAAACATATATCTGAAAGCATGAATCCGAGTGAATCTCAACTACAATTTATGGCAGTAAAACCTGTGTCTAACCATTCACAAATTTCTTACATTGACAGGGGTGCAGAAAGTACTCGCTCGCACATGAAATTCAAGTAAACATTCTGACAGACAAGTTCAAGAATAAAACTACTATTCCGACGGGCGATCTGGTTTTCTTAATCAAGGCGGATGGGTGGGGAAGGGCGTGTCATTTCATTTGCCATGCGATGTTGATCCAAACAAATGTTATAAATAATGTGTTTTGTCAAATTGAAATTGAATTTTCCATTTCTGCACCCCTGATTAATCATCTCCATAACTTAAGTAAAGGCTCGTGAACATTTTTCAATGATGCCAACAAGCCATCCCACAGACACGATTACATGCATACTACGGCCTTTGATATGACAATCGTGGTGTACTGGCTTGAACAAGAAATAACTCACTGTGCCCATCGATGGGGATTGATCCTAAGACTGACCGCACATCAAGTAAACACTTTACCACTGGGTTACATCCCACCCCACATGACAACAACGCTGGGTTTATGGTTCTACATCTCAGATATAAAGAGTCCTCCACATAAAATTCAGGTCAAAGTGAAGAATATTTGTATTCATCACAGATACAGAACCAACTCCAGCAGCCTTGTTTACGTGTTTGATTCTCGCCAACACGTAAATTAAATAGTCATCTTGAAAACCTCTTGCACAAATATACTGAAGTGTGGGGGGAAAAAGGTTAAACATTTCCACTTCAAAGATTTAAGAACATAAAGTTAGGCAGATTAAAAAAAAAAATGTATAATGACCATTTTGAAGTAATATCAAAACTTAGCTTAGTTGTTTTCTGGTTCTATTGTTTAAAATGACAAATAGAAAAATGGTCAGCAATAGCATCTACAGCAGTATGCAAATATTCAGCCAACTGAAATATATTTAGCAAATACAATTTGATTTTGCATTTGTTATATAGATGGGCGGTACGGACATTTCAGTTTTGGTATTGGCATCTGTATTTTTGGGAGTGGTTTATCTAATAATTATATATATATATATATATATATATATCAGCAGTGTATCGATATAGAGTGGTATTATGGGTTTACTCTGCTTTTTAAAAAAAAAAAAAAGTATTTAATGATGCACTCAACACATTTTATTTGCGGTTATATGGTGTCAGACATATGGTTAAGGACTACACAGATTTTGAGAGGAAACACGCTATTGCCACTTCAAGGGCTACTCGTATGTCAATTAACAGCAAGGGATCTTTTATTTGCACTTCTCACAGCAAGACTGCACAAACCATGGCCTTTGTTGAACCAGTTATAGATCACTGGTCGGTGCAAGTGGTTTATATCTACCCAGTGAGCCTTGCTGAGCACTCACTCAGGGTTTGGAGTCGGTATCTGGATTAAAAATACCATGCTTCAGCTGGGACCCGAACCCAGTACCTACCAGCCTGTAGACCAATGGCCCAACCACAACGCTATTGAAGCTGGAACTCTGCTTTAAATGCATGTTCGAGTTAAGTCTCACGCCTTTCCTGTCCTGGACGGAGAGGCCGGCCCCCTGCGCCCAAGACAGGCGTGCACTATAACAGCTTGTTCTGAATGTGCACATAAAATCATATGACATGACATGTCTCACTCTAAATAAAATTCAAATTCCTTACACAAGGTTCTAATCTTTCTCTTCCTTTCAGCTATTTTGCATTCATCAGATATATTATTAGTGCTTTACTAGTCTTATCAGACGTTGTCATCCATTACCTTACAAAAGTGGACGGTTTTTAATTAATAATACATTGAATAGATAAAGGAGTTTTGATCGGATTGTTAGGTCTTCAAAAGTTTAAACCAATGTTTTCCAAACTGTATAGCAAAGATAAGTACCAGTCATATATAAAACGGTTGCATGGACGCTATCATTCTCATCACCTTTTTTTCTGGTAAATTGTTAAACAGGTCTATCTATCAGCTTCATAAGGCTTTGTAAATAGTGGTAATCAGAATACAAAAGTATTTTACGTGCACCGTTAACTTTTTCACACTTGTCAGATTACAATTATGCAAGCTGTATGAACATGATCGCACTCGCGCAACTTAATAGACAAGGTCTGGTTTTTTGCCACCCTTAAAACTATCAATAATGGAAAAATATACACATATGGTGTACACGGTCTGCCAATATTTAACACTTAAACATTTAAAATATACCTACATACAGCAAAATAGATTCTCAGTCTGTTTAATTTTCACTTTTAGTTGTCAGTGGGACGTCACCAACGGCAATTCTTTTAAAAATTGCTGTGGAAGAAAAATTCTTAACTTCGAGCTCTGCTCTTATATATCCTCTACTGCAAGTTGATTCAAATAGGTCTCAGATATAAAAGTTCTCCACATAAAATTCAGGTCAAAGTGAAGAAAGTTTTCATTCATCACAGATGGGAGGTGTATACACATCAAACGTAAAAGTCGAGCAGCATAATTTTTATACTTTTTAACTTTTAATTGAGATAGTTATCTTTTTTTTCAAATATAATCACAAAATAATCTTTTTAAATGTGTAATGTTTACTAAAAACATTGAAGTAAAAGTGGGCTGTTGTTTTTCCTACCATTTTGTTAAAAGAGTACTTAACACAATGATAGAAATAAGCGGACTTTTTAACTAGTCCAAAGAACAAATACATCTAAAAATCTAATTATCCGCCAATATTTTCACTTGTCCAATAAATAGTTAGTTTTATTTACGTACAAGGACAATGTTTTTGATTGCTTAAAATGAAACTGAAAGTGAACATTTCCACTTGTCCACAGGACAACCACCAACGTACATTTTGCTTGTCCAAATAGATTTTCACTTGTTGGGACAAACAGACAAGTGCTTATTTTGAATGCTGTAACATGTTTTTAAAAAACAACAAAAAACCTTGAAAATTATGCAAAATCACTTTAGACTAATGATGATCAATTTACCATAACAACTACCTACCTATTTATTCCGAACATACAACAGAAAGTGAATAATTGTTTTGACAATTTGGAGGAATGTGATCATTCATTGTTTGTGAGAAACAAAAGGCTAATCTGAGTTTACGCGAGAAAGAAATGTTTGGGTATTGCGCTATGGAATTGAAAGCAACTACAGTCAACAGAGGCCTGCTCCAAAAAGAAAATGGATTAAGTTTAGGGTTATGGTTACAAAAATCATACAGTAATAACAAAGCTCATAATTAATTTTGCCGTGACATACGCACCACACTATATAAAGATCCAGCAAAGACGTTACCTTTTTTGCCACAGTAGAGAAACTGCCCAGTGTACATGCCCTCGGCAGCGATGAAAGTTTCAGTTTTCAATTTGTAGCGATACGGGTCACGGAAAACCACCTTCGCCAGGGGAGCTCCTCGGCCAGGATCGTGGATTATGTCCTACAGGATAAAAAGAAAAGTCTTGTTCAAAGCCATAGTACGTATCAAGAGTTTACAAGCTTTGCTTTTGCAGGCCTCTGTCTGAATATTGTGAGACCTATTTTGTTTCAGCATCATTCACGCAATCTATTTAGCGAACCTATTTTCTGTTAATTTAAATAACAAACATTAACTATGAGGACACAACGGGTTATGCAAAAAGAAAATAGGTCACCTGAATTTAGTTTTGCGCAACCGATAAATGGTTGACAAAATATTTAATTCTTAGATGCCCGTTTTGTCTAAATACGGACCAATAAAAATTAAAAAATGTTATTCACTCAGGTTACTTAAACATGGCTGCTATACCAATCACATATTTCATCCGCGTTTTTGTTTTTATATTTCCCCAAACAATTTTACTCTTTTTTCGATATAAACAGTGAAAACATAATATAAAGGAATGTTAGTTTACTTAACACCTCATATTATTATCCATTAAATGTTTTTAAGTTATCAACATCTGAGAACATAGTTTAAGCAGAGCTTGTTCTACAATTATGAATTTTAAAAAACAATTATCAATGTTAATTTCATGAAATATTTTAACATGTTTTTATTGAAGAAAAAAAAGTGTTTTAATGTAATTTCTGAAGTTATAGATAATGTGCCAGAATGTTCTGTAGCTAACCCTTTCAAGAATTATCAAATTTGTCAGGCAACTGAAATGAATACCGTTTGAAAGACTGGCTTTGTTTCAATGCATATATACCTTGATTATTCCCTTAATGTAGCCATGTCTCTCTGCAAAGTCAACTGGTCGCAACTTTGCTGCTCCTTTCCTATGTTTTGTGTGAGCCTTGAAAACACTTCCGGGTCCCTTTCTTTGGGCACGGATAACTCGGCCCATGATTGCTGAAAAACAAATCAAGAAAATAACATCAAACTAGTCTCTAAAAACACGTTTTCTGTGTACATAATATAGAACAGATCTTTTCTGACAGATCAAGACGAGTAAACCAGTTTTATTTACATGTGGCGAAGCATTGTAATAATGTAGCAAATTCTGAAGTAGAATAATCAGTATTCTAATGATGGCACTTAGCTTCTCCTTGTGTAACAATTAACTGGGGGAGTGGGTACCAAGCCTTGAAATAAAAAATATTGGTGCACCTGACACAATGTCCTGCACCAATCAATTTGTGCCGGACATAAAAGAAATCGTACCTGTCACAAAACATAGTAAATGAAAACGAAATAAATTATGTTTTATGTTGTTTAATAATTAATATATTTAATTACTAAATAACCAATGCAACAATTAAAGCAATAGTCACCAAATGATGACATTTATTATGGTTATGTACTAGTCTATGATGCATTAATATATGTTCTCTGGTAAAGCTGTATCCTAACCGGCTGCGAGCGACGTGAGCTATAATTTTAGAAATCATGGATTTCAATTGCTGTATCCTAACTGCATTTTTTTTTAATGTCTACAGTGTTTTGTTTGTGCTAATATTCTATATTTTTGGTTGCTGAGTGATCGTTAGCATTTGACACACACATATTTGTGGACACTTTGATCCATGCAGAGCGAGCACGTCATAAGTGTAACCTTGTCTTTGGTGTTTTCTTCAAACTGTAGCCACAAAGAGGCATTTGTTTTAACTAAATCTTTCTTTTGCCATTTTAGTTCAGTGCTAGATTTTAAGATACTACTCCGCGGGATATTCATTTGGGAATTTTTCGGGCACGATTTAATCAGCGGATACTGGAAACGGGGAGAGTTGATTTTTCATTATCGGTACCGGTCTGTTCTTTTTACAGCAAAGACTGAAGTTATTTTGGTCAACATTCTTTAATTGTTAGCCACGAGGCAATTGGAATTGCAAACTTTAAAAGAAAACGCCATAGGAAGTATACGCTAAGTACGAAAGGTCATTTACTAACATGCGTGGCATCACTTTTTACAAGGTGAGTTCCAGCAAAATTGACATTATAAAATCCTACTAAACGGGTATGCGGACTGTAGATGAACTTTGTGATGGACTGTCAAGTGCCCCGCGAACTGGTTCGAATCCCACTGGTACACATTTGTGGGGGTTTTCATTCGTAATCAATTATTTTATTTTTTATCGGTGCATTAAGTCTTAGTGTATTTGACTCCAAAACAGCCGGCTTTTACTACAAAAAAGCTTCGGACGTGGTGACCGGTGCAAGTGACATTGTTACTGTCAAGTTACAAATTTGTACCGGACAATGACCGTGACCGGCCGCTTATTTCATGGCTTGGGGTACCAGACTTGGGAAAATATTCCACCAAAAAGCAAAATGTCAAAAAAGGATGTGTGATTTTTGTCTTGGGAGATATGAATGAAATCGGTATAGATGACATGGTTATCATTTAATATGTGGAATCTCTGTCATTATAAATGATTTTTCTCATTTCTGTCTGAACAAAATTTAATGTTAATTACAGGTAGGAGAGTAATTTATTGTAGTTGTTAACAATGTGATTCAGACCGAGTTAATAAATGTAGCCATAATAAGCCTACTCTGACAGCTAGACCATGTAAATAATACTTGCGACGAGTACTTGACTGTAAGAGAGCTAGACTAACATTAAGACAGTTGTGAAGACTCACTTGCAGTCAAAAAGAAAGGTTTTATTTAACAACGCACTCAACACATTTCATTTATGGTTATATGGCGTCAGACATATGGTTAAGGATCATACAGATTTTGAGAGGAATCCCGCTGTCACTTCATGGGCTACTCTTTCCGATTAGCAGCAAGGGATCTTTTATTTGCACTTCCCACAGGCAGGATAGCACAAACCATGGCCGTTGTTGAACCAGTTATGGATCACTGGTCAGTGCAAGTGGTTTACAATTTACATCTACCCACTGAGCCTTGCGGAGCACTCACTCAAAGAGTCTGTATCTAACTATCTGGATTAAAAAAATCCCATGCCTCCAGTGCTCCACTGGGATCCGAAACCAGTACCTATCAGCATGTTGACGAATGGCCTAACCACGACAAAAAAAAAACAACAGTAAATCACACACTACAGAGTACAGGAAGAAACCGGACAGGAACAAATAATTTATTGGACAGACAATTAAATATACATATATTGTGCATTTTTAGTACAGAAATTTTGAATTTTCAGTGCAACTTTCTGCATTGTTAATTATCTTAAACCTAAAACAAAACGTGTTCTGAAGAAAAATAATGAAAACATGGGAACTTGAAATAAATGCAAAACCATGGACAGGTAAGGTCTTCTAGCAGAGATGTTCATCTGATCTCCCAAGTAAACACAAATATAATACATAAAACATGTAATTTTATTAATAATATTTATATTTTTGTTACACTTGTTACTAGATGTATGATATTTAACTGTGATTAGTTGTCGATTTATCATCCAAATTACAACCACACTCACCAACTGGTGCGATCAAATAGCTAAAAGGACGAAAACTAGGTTGTCAATTTACGACTTGACAATTGTTTTAAATATTTCAATATAATTAACACATTGTTTCAGTGATATACTATAAATCTTTTAATGTTAATCGGAAAATTGTAATAGTTTATTTAATACATACGTTTCTTATTACATTAACTTTTACGGCAATTTAAATTGATTGATGGTAGACTCAGATTCGTTCCGTTCGGAATATGTCGGGCATTTACGTCTAATATGATACTACTTTCCTTTCTCTGTTTTGTTTATCTTAACGTTATTTTGTCACAAATAAAGCATATTGATTGATTAATTATGGGCTATTGGATGGCAAACATTTGGTAATTATTGACACATAGTCTTAGAAAAAGTCGTACAAATTAATATTTTACAGAAAGAGATCTTTTGTGTATGCCCTTTTTACCAGGCTAGAAAGAATGCGCACCATGGGCCTTGACACACCAGTCGTGATTTAAACGCCCCCCCCCCCACCCCCTCCAAAAAAACAACAACACACACACAAAAACAAACAAACAAACCCAAACAAACAAACAAAAACAAAACAACAACAACAAAAAAACAAAAAACAAACAAAAACAAACAAACAAAAGAAGCAAACAACAACAACAAAAAACAAACACCAACAACAACAAAACAATACCAATCAGTGTTATACCATCACAATAATATATTTATTACTAGTAAAAATGTTTTAGTACAGTGCGAAAATATCATGGGAAAACTGGTCCCAGCCTGTTGTTATTATTATCAAGGTCTGGTCATAAAGCCTACAAAAACAATATTATAACAATCAGCTTGACCTATGTAGGCCAACATCCAATGATAATAATAATAAAAAATTCTAAATATTTGTAATATTTATACAAATAATTTAGTAACTACACACTTGGCACTTCAATAACCGTATAAACATCGAACCGCTCCGTTCACACAGGAACGTATACATGTAGGCTTAGGCCTAGGCCTAGGCTCTTATATTGCCAACCATATAGGCCTACTTATATAGGCCTAGGCCTATATATGATTCGATTTTTTAAAAGTATTTTTATTCCGCGCTCAAGCCTCAGTCTAATTAAAATTATCTCCACTATTACATGTGGATGTAACGGCAGCCAGTTGGAGCTCATGTCCACCAGTCAAAACCTTACTTGCAGAATCATGCCAGTGAAAATAATTTTAAAACATTCCCAATTATCCTGAGGGTATACGACATGTTTCGTGTGAATTATGAATGCCTTAAAACATTTTTTATTTTATAAAATAAATAATTTGTAATATAAAATTGAAGACTGATTTAAAAAATGTTTTAATAAATAAATAATTTGTAATGTAAAATAGACGACTGATAACCAATCCCGAACGTACTGGTATGGTTCGCTGTACTGCGGTCACTAAAATAGCCTCGCCTGATATATTTTGAATTTGTATACTCCCAAATAACGTTACAAAAGGCTCAATATTTAACTTATTATTTACAGACGAAATGTTACTTGGACATAGTAGTCTACGCAGTGCTGTTAGCAATCTGATTAAATTTAGTTCTACTGGTTATAAAGCATTTATAATTCACACAAAACATGTATATGCTCAGGATAATTCGAAATGTTTTCAAATTATTTTTAAATCACTGGCATGATTCTGCAAGTAAGGTTTTGATTGGTGGACATGAGCTCCAACTGGCTGCTGTTAAATCCACATGTTACAACCTAATTCAAGCAAAAAAGATTGAAATATTCAGGCACATATAATATAATGTATTTCCATGTTTTTACTCACATTATTAGTTATAACCCATGTAAATATGCGTAGTGATTCCTTTACAATCTAATATAGCTGTTTTTTTTCAGAGACCATGTCTGAATGCTTATAACTTTTAGTCGCTTCCGAACGAGCAACCATTTTCTCCACGTTGAAACTGGAAGATGGCAATGTACAGATCGAAGAGACAGACTGTGTCCTCTGTGTATAACTACTTCAGGCGATGAATTTCACTATCTTTTTCAATGTCCTCATTTTGATAAAGAAAGAAAAGTATATATCGGTAATTACTTTCGCACTAGACCAAATGCCCTCAAATGGAAACAATATTTTACTTCCCTGAAAATATC
>JAECMU010054315.1:0-12169 GCA_016106625.1 Dracogyra subfuscus | reverse complement strand
GGTAGGTACTGGGTTCGGATCCCAGTCGAGGCATGGGATTTTTAATGTAGATACCGACTCCAAACCCTGAGTGAGTGCTCCGCAAGGCTCAATAGGTAGGTGTAAACCACTTGATGATGCTGGTTTTACAGTCACAAATTGAGTTTTACCTGAGACACGTATTATACATATTTTATTTTGAATTCGAAAAACACCTGGTATATAAGGCCAGTAGTTTTTAATGTTTAGGTTTACGAACAAGAACTTTTGCGCACAAAGGTAGAAGAAAGGAAAAAAAACCTGTTTGGGGTGTATCAGTATGGGTGATTTTTTTAAATATGGCTGCTTTGATATATGTGGATTCTTTGTAACAAAATAAGATTGACAAAGCACCTCTAAGCTCCCACATTTCTTGTGGGAAAATAGACACTTATGATGCTTTTAAAGAAGTGTTATTTCTCACTGGTACCTTACGAAATGCGCCACAATAGACTAGAATGGTAACCTTTTTTTTCTTTAGAGCTATTTGTGGAAGTCGGCGGTAAACTTTTTTTTAATAAAAGTGAAAAATACGACTTTTTATTATTATATGAATAAAATGTCGATAAAAATTGAGCAAAAAGTAGTTTTTCCATTTGTTAATTTTCGTGGTAATGGTACGCTGTTATGGGCAACTAGGATTTGCAACGATGACACATTTCCGATAACACGTTGGATAAGCTGTCACTTAGCCTCATGTGTGATGTTTTCATTAGTATGTTAACGTCCGCAGATGATCAAATACAACGGAGTTATCACCTACTTAAAAATATTTACAGGTAATGGCAAAATACCAGCTGGTTTTGTGTACATAACCAACAAGGCACACGAGGGAAAACAGTTTAAAGTATATATATATATATATATATATATATATATATATACTTTAAACAACTACTAAAATAAATTTGCATACATTAATGTTCATGATAGCGCAATACAATATAAACGCCCTTGATCATTACACCCGTCACTCAATGACCGCAATAACTGATCTAACTAGATGAATGTCTGGTAATGATGTAACTACTACATATTTTATTTTAAAATTTTAAAGCAACTGGCATAAAAGCCGGTTTTTCATTGGTTAAATATGTACTCGTACACTGTTAAGGGCAACCACAATCAAATTAAAATTAACTCCACTATTACATGTGGATCTCACAGCAGCCAGCTGGAGCTCATGTCCACCAATCAAAACCTTACTTGCAGAATCATGCCAGTAAAAATAAGTTGAAAACATTCCCAATGATTCTGAGGGTATACGACATGTTCCGTGTGAATTACGAATGCCTTAAACATGTTTTATTTTTTAAAATAAATAATTTGTAATTTAAAACTGAAAACTGATTTAGTTGGGGTTTTGTTTTTAAATACGTAAATAATTTGTAATATAAAATTGAAGACTGATAACTAATCCCGTACGTATTGGTATGGTTCGTTGTAATGCTCCCAAATAACGTTATAAAAGGAGAAGTGTGATTGGTCATTATTTAAATTATTATTTACAAACAAAATGATAGTCTACACAGTGCTGTTAGCAATCTGATTAAAATTAGTTCTACTGGTCTAAATAAAGTAACAAAACATGTCGTGTACACTCGGAATGTTTTAAAATTATTTTTAATCACCGGCATGATCCTGCAAGTAAGGTTTTGATTGGTGGACATGAGTTCCAACTGGCTGCTGTTAGATCCACATGTAATAGTGGAGCTTTTTAAAATTAGTTTGGGGCAATCAGGATTTATCAGGATGACAAAATACCGAGAACGCTTTGCATCTGATGTCATGTGTGGTGTTTTCATCGGTATATTAATTCCGCGTCTTCCATTATATATATTTTTTTTTCAAAAGGAAATGATGTTATTATAATTATTTCATTATTTAACATTTCGTTTGCAACAATGAACACCAGTCTCAAGTACAGTCCGGTCACTGATCGATGGCAGCAGTCAATTTGATAATGTATCTTCTAATATGCTCTCCTAGTCCTAGTTCATGCTATGAAATTTACTACAAGTTATTTATTTCTGAGCCGATTGTTTTCTAAATTGAACACAGAAATTTGTTAATTCAAAAACACTTTTTATCAACACCACCCTCCAAAAAACACAAAAACAACAACAACCCAACAACAACAACAACAAAAACAAAAGCCCCACACAAACAAACATTTTTGTAGGAGGTTGGGGCCAAAAAAAAAGACGCCAATACTAGGGCACAATGATGTATTAATCATTGGCTATTGGATGGCAAACATTCTGTAAATTGTTTCGAATTTTTAGACTTGAGAAAAAACCTGCTACACTTTTCCACTGACAGTAAATGATTTGCTCGCAGACAGGACAGTTCATACCACAGCCTTTGATATACCAGTTGTGGGGATTTGTTTATGATTGCTGTTAGATCCACATGTAATAGTGGAGCTCATTTTAATTAGACTGAACTAAGCTAGGTCTAGGTTTATTTGCCGATTATACGGCTTTTTTGGTGAACTGGAAAGTGTATCAAACAATGAAGAAACGATATTTAAAAATATTGAGATAATTTACAAAAATGGGCCGAAACTTGGGGAGGGAGCGGGGGTAACCGTTTTCAGGTGAAAACCAGGGGTTATGTTGTTCATAGATTGGGACCCAACTAACTAAATGAAACCTTAGTTTTGACAATACACTGAAACATCAGGTTGCCACAGTTAGGTTCCTGGGGATGACTTTCGACCAAAGTCTAAAGTTTAATAAACATATTACGGATGTAAATACTTGATGTCATTATTTAAATGTAATGAGAGTTATGTGGGCACCGACAGACCATCTCTTGTTATGATTTTCGAGACACTAATCGTTTACAGGTTTTAACACGGGGCTCAGGCCTTTTGCTGAGCCTCCGATACTCAGTTCAGAGGCAGGATTACACCAGTGGTGAAGCGTTCGATCGATCGATCCCGGTCGATCGACCCATTGGGCTATTTCTCCTTCCAGACAGTGCTTCACAACTTGTGTAACAAAAGTCGTGGTATGTAATATCCTGTCTGTGAGATGGTGCATATAAAAGATGATGTGGCGATAGCGGGTTTCCTCTTAATATGTGTAGTTCTTAACCATATATCTGACGCCATATAACCGTAAATAAAATGTGTTGAGTGTGTCGTTAAATAAAACATTTCTTTCCTTCCTTCTGATACTCAGGTCAGACGGTTGGAGGTAGTTTACAACAAGGCACTGCGGGTCAAAACTAAGGTGTTCCCGGATACTCCTACCGACCGCCTGCATGTGCAACTTAAAGGGACATTCCTGAGTTTGCTGCAATGTTTAAGATGTTATCGACGAACAGACACTTTTTAACGATTGTAATTACATATAAAATATATTTGTCTACATCAAATATTAGTGGCTGTATATTAAACGTGTTTCTGATCGTTCTAATATTTGTATTAGGTTAAATTTAATTTTATTTCCTAAAATAAAACATTTCGTACGTACGAAATTATTTGAAGACAAAATCCAGTTTCAGCTTCTCACAAATATTAAGACGACCAGAAACACATTGAATATACAGACACTGATATTCTAAGCAAGAAAATATATTTAATATGAAAGTTTAATCGTAGAAATATTTTATTAGTCGGAAATATGTTATAATGCAGTAAAGTCAGGAGTGTCCCTTTAAGATCCTTCCCCTCAAGGGGCGAGACGTAGACCAGTGGTACAGCGCTCGCTCGATGCGCGGTCGGTTTGGGATCGATCCCCGTCGGTGGGCCCATTGGGCTATTTCTCGTCACAGCCAGTGCACCACGACTAGTATATCAAAGGCCGTGGTATGTGCTATTCTGTCTGTGGGATGGTGCATATAAAATATCCCTTGCTGCTAATCGGAAAGAGTAGCCCGTGAAGTGGCGACAGCGGGTTTCCTCTCTCAATCTCTGTGTGGTCCTTAATCATATGTCTGACGCCATATAACCGTAAATATAATGTTGAGTGCGTCGTTAAATAAAACATTTTTTTCTTTCTTTCTTTCCTTCCCCTCAATGTTAGGCTTACCAAACAATGTCTCAAACATTGGTTTAAGATGAAACGTATTGTGCCATCCAACCCAATCTGTTTAATGATGCCGAATAATCTACACTGTCAAAATCATTATATTAATAAAACTTCGATTAATTTTGTACACAGAATGGCTTCAAATTTAGAACTGCTGGATTAAACCACTGATACTAATCCAGTAATGCATCATTAAAACACCTGAGGTTTCATTGTTACTTTGACAAGAAACTCTTAAATCTGAATTATCACGTTTTAAAAATCTCATCTTTAGAACTGCCTTTATAATAATCACATTCATATATACAAGGAAAACTAGCGAGTTTCCTCTTTAAGACTATGTCAAAATTACGAAATGTTTAACATCCAATAGCGGGTGATCAATAAAGCAGTGTGCTCAAGTGCTGTCATTAAACAAAACAAACAAAATAATACTCGTATACGGTATACTTAATGAATGTATGTCTCAGTGTTTCAGTTTTAATGTTCAACATGTTCATTATTTAAAATGTACGTCTCAGTTTATCATTTCAGACACTCTGTCTTGTTTGTCATGTGCAAACTCAACGTCTCGAATAGCAGAAAGCCCTTTGCCGTGTCCATAGCGCAAGCAAATACAACACAGCTGAAACACAAATTGTTGGTGAAGTACCCTGAACCGTTTCGTTTCAATATCACGGTGTGTTTGCCTTGTGTTCATTCAAAATATAACGACGAAACTGAAACCATTCAGTCCATAGAAATGGACCAAACGTTGGGTGTGGAACATTTTGTTGTCTATTATTATTCTGTAGGTGATAAAGTAAAGAATGTTTTCAACTACTATTTTAGTCAAGGAATTCTGGATATAAACGTCTGGAACCTACCAGAAGAAGATGTTCATTATTTTGGCCAGTTGGCAGTAGTTAATGACTGTGTGTATTCAAACAGAGGCAAATCCAAGTATGTAATTGTGAAGGATCTCGACGAAGTTCTAGTTCCATACAAAGACAAAACTCTACCAACTCTCATCAACAGGATGATGGCAAAGGAACCTCTAGCCGGTTCCATCATGTTTCGATCCACATTTTTCCACCATGAATGGCCGGATGACATGGAAGGGTTCGAAGATGCCCAAAGAGCAAAACAATTTCATCTGTACGCGCTGCTCAAGACTTGGAGAGAACAAACTATCTGGAATTCAAAGAGCAGATCAAAAAGTATAAACCTGCCCAACAGGGTGCACATGCAAGGAATTCACTTCGTTCTGAAGATGCGAAAAGGCTTTTTGGAGACTGAAGTTGACACTAAGGAAGGCTTGGTCCATCACTACAGACGATGGCTGCCAAATACTGATAAAATGAAAGAAACTTTTCTTAGGGTGTTTAGTGATTTACTCATAGACAAATTTAACAGAACGTTCCGCTCCATTCATCGCAATAGCGTTATAAAACATGGATAGAAACAGGAGTTTGGAGCAGCAAAGATAGACACCAGTTCTGTTACACGTTAAATCATCGGCTATTGAATGTTAAACATTTGGTAATACTGACTAGTAGTCATGAGAGGAAACCAGCTACATTTTTCCATTAGCGGCAAGGGATCTTTTATATGCACATTCCCAAAGACAGGATAGCACATACCACGGTCTTTGATTGACTGAGCTAAAGCTCGTATTCATAAATATTCTCAAGTCAACGTATGCTTACGTATGATTAAGATGTGGTATCCATACCTATTCCACCCAGTTTTCGGGACATTTTGAAGCAGCTACATGTTAACATAATGGACTGACTGCCCATTGTATTCTGGTTTCTTTTCATTAACAAAATTGTGGTATATTGGCATATTGCACAATACAATAGTTTCCTTATACTCTCGTCTTACATGTCAGTCTTATAGCCATTTAAAGGGACATTCCCGAGTTTGCTTCAATTTTAAGATGTTATCGACTAACAGAGACTTTTTGACGACTGTAATTACATATCAAATATATTTTTATGCATAAAAGATTAGTGGCTGTATATTAAACGTGTTTCTGATCGTTCTAATATTTATACTAAGTTAAATTTAATTTTATTTCCTAAAATAAAAAATTTCGTCCGCACGAAATTATTTGAAGACAAAATCCAGTTTGGGCTTTATACAAATATTAAAACAACCAGAAAAACATTGAACATACAGACACTGATATTCTAAACAAGAAAATATATCTAATATGTAAGTTTAATCATAAAAATCGTTTATTAATCGGAAACATCTTGCAATGTAGCAAACTCTGGAATGTCTCTTTAAAAGCTGCAGCAAACCCAGGAATGTTCCTTTAACGTGTATGTATTTTTATCCTGTAACCACCGTTTCTACTGGTCGATGACGATGAGCGATTGAAACAAATTATTACCCATATAGGCAGAGACAAGTGGGGAAAGACAAATTATCTAAAATATTAAAATAAAAATAGCTGTCGAGAAAAACGTTTGTTTGTTTTGTTTAACTAGAGCACATTAAATTGTTGATCATCGGCTAATGGATGTCAAACATTTGGTAATTTTGGCATATAGTGTTAGGAAACCCGCTACATTTTTCATTAGTAGCATGTGAGCCATTATATGCACAATCCAACATACACACCACGTCACTAGCATGATTATGCAAGTAAGGCTTTGATTGGTTGAATGAACGGTCAGCTGGACATGAACTCCAACGGGCTGCTGTTGGGTCCACAGGTAATAGTTATTAACCAGTGGAGCTAATTTTAATTAGATTGCATATTTAATATCCACATCTTAAAACAGTTGTTCATAATAGAATAAAAATGCCACCATTCATATTATGTTCAAGTTGCACATTTAATATCCACATCATAAAACAGTTGTTCATATAAAATAAAAATGTCGCCATTCATACTATGTTCAAGTTGCTTATATAATATCCACACCTTAAAACAGTTCATAATAAAATTAAAATGTCACCATTCATATTTACGTTTATATTCTTATCTGGAGCTAGCAAGCCTTCCTGTTTTAGCTTGTGCTGAGCCACCTGCTGGTGTTCTTGAAGTTGGTATCACGTGGGAAACAATATATTGCATACAAGGCACTGGTGGGGTTTTGTCCACGATTGTTATTATTTCTTTGTATTCTTTCATGTACAAAGCAAGGTGTGGCAAGACAGAAACAAGTCATATGCAGTGACTATATTACAAATTATGACTTTAAACTGTCAGGTACTTGGAGGTTCTGAACAAAGAACAGATATGTTAAATTGTTTGAAAAAAGAAAAATCTTAATATTTATTGTTTGCAGGATACACATTTTACTAAGGAACTTTATCCATATATACAAGCACAGTGGGGTAATACATACTTATTTAATTATTACTGTAGGAACTCCAAAGGTATAGTTATCATGATAAATAACAATTTAGAATTTATTATAAACAACAAAACAAAAAGAGATGATTCGGGAAATTATATAGCTATAGATATGAGAGTATGAAAATAACACTTATAAATATATATGGACCTAATGATGATAACTCCACCTTTTTTAAAAAGATTTAATGAAATGCATCGATGACTTTGATATTGAACAATACAAAATTTATGGAGATTTTAATCTAGTTATAAATAATAATTTGGATACTAGTAATTATTTGCATGTAAATCATCCAAATTTAAAAAACTTTTTATTTGAACATTTAGAGGTATACGATTTGGTAGATCCATTTAGGGAACTCTATCGAACTTTAAGGAGATGCACTTGGAGAAAGAAAAACCCGCTTAAACAAGCTAGGTTATTTCCAATAATAGGTTATCTTATTTCCAATAATTTAATGGTACAGGTAGAAAAAGTAACAATTGAGAATAGTTATAGGTCTGACTACGTCGGAGTAATTTTAAGTCTAAAACAAAATAATATTATAAAAGGTAAATGTTTATGGAAATTGAACAATTCCCTACTACACGATATAAACTATGTTAATATCGTAAAACAGAACATTTTAAAATCCAATATGCCGTCCCTTTATATACTGCAGAGAAAATAAGCACAATCCCTAATGATACAATTCAATTTACTATTAATGATCAATTGTTCTTGGAAATACTTTTAATGGAAATTAGAGGAAAAACTATATCTTATTCAGCAGCCAAAAAAAAAAGGGGGGGGGGGTACCATAGAAACAAAGCTTTATGAAGACATACAAAAAACATTACAAGAAAATCTAGCATTAAATTTCAGTGAAATAGAAGAAAAAATAACATTGATGCACATTAGAAAAGAAAGACAAAAGGGACATTTTATTAGATCTCGAGCTAAATGGTTGGAAGAAGGGAAAATCCAAACAAATTATTTTTATAACATGGAATCTCGGAACTTTTATAAGAAATTCATTTAAAAAATAGAACAAGAAGATGGAAAAGTTATTACAGATCAAAAAGAAATATTGAAAGAAACCAAACTGTTTTATAAAAAAAACCTTTATTCCAAACAATTTGGGGAATATGAAAATATTGCAGAGAAAATTAAGGAATACACGTTTGATAAATTATCAGATGACGAAGCAAAAAAATTAGGATAATTAACGTATTCAGAAATTTTATTTTATCTAAAAAGTATGAAAAATTACAAAAGTCCGGGTTCAGATGGTTTCTCAGCTTAGGTGGGTTTTTTTGGATAGACTTAGGAAATTTTATAGTTAGATCTATTAATTTCAGTTACAGTATCAAAGAAATGTCTAATGTGCAAAAGTTAGGTATTATAACATATATTCCAAAACCAAATAAACCAAGTAGCCTTTGAAAAATGATTCTCTATCATGGCCTTTCATTCAAGAAGCTGTAGATATTTTTAATTTTAAGACATCTATTAAAAAGTGGATAAAAACATTTTGTAAAAATTCTGTATCAGCAGTAATACAAAATGGACATTTATCAGAAGGTTTTAAATAAATAGAGGTTGCAGGCAAGGTGACCCATATCTCCTTACATATTTGTAATACGTGCGGAAATACTTGTAATCTGGTCCGAAGCTAAATGATTCAAAATCAAAAATAATATGGATAGGTAGAAAAAATATTTAAAAGAAGTGTTTCATCATTCTAGATGGAAGTTCAATTTACATTATTAGGTATTAATTTCTCTTTGAATTTACAAGATATTATTAAAGATAATTTTGAGCCAAAAACAGAAGGAATGGACAGTAGATTAAAACATACACCATTGGGAAGACGCACAGTGTTAAAATCACTAATATTACCTATTTTTTTATTTTTTTTAATTTCGCTACCATCCCCGTCAGAACAGTTAGTTGAAAAGTTAAATAAGCAATTTTATAAATTCATTTAGCAAAATAAACCTGACAAAGATAAAAGAGATGTTATAATTCAGCATGTAATTCAGGACCATAAAAACGGGGATTAAAATGATTAAATTATCTACGTTTATAACATCATTAAAGTCAACGTGGATAAGAAGGTTACTTTTAAAGAACACAAAACTGTCATGTCTCTTCTCGTCAGTTACAGGTATATCGATCAAAGAACTAACTACATATGGTGATCATTTTATTAATTTAAAAATAAAAAATATGACTAACCCATTTGGGGAAGATCTAGATAGCAAGCGAAAATGAAAACGATATAGCTGGTATATACATTTGGTGTAACAGTAAAATATTAAAAAATTAGAGATTTTTTTTTTAAATTTTTAATATGCAGAAAAGGGAGTTTGTTTCATTAGTGATTTAGTTAATATCGATGGAATATTTCCAAATTTATGCGATTTTGTTACAAACTTTAATATAAAAACTAAACTTTCTAGAGTATTCTTCTTTAATTAATGCAGTGAGATGTTTCATAGGAATATATGGAAAACATAATGATGAAATAAATGAGTCATTTACAAACGAAAGACCATTTTACCCACAAGCTAAAACAAGCAAAATGGCAGCCGGCTAAAAATTGCATGTATTTTCCCTATGCTATGTTAGAAAAGTCGATACTAAAGACATCATTATAGTCTCATATGTGAAAGCTGTGTCGCTGTAATGGTTCTTTCACAACTTGTGTGTCGACAAAATTTGGGGGAAATGTAACGGTAATTAAAGGTAGGAGAGCAATTTTTCGTAGTTGTAGCCCGACGCGAGGTTGTGTGTTTCATTTTAGCGTGCTGAATGATGAATGGTTATCACTGTTTACATCCGGGAAGCGTTGGTATCCTATTTCATTGTCGATGACAATACTCTTCGGAACTTTTAGAAGTTACGTTCTTAAAGACGTGAAAGACGAAATTATTTAAATAGGTGTAAAATAAAGTTATCGTCCCACATTCACAAGATTATTATGAACTCAAAGAACGCGCTTGGCCGCTAGCATATAATGGCTTAAACGAGAGGTTTGTAGAAATGTAGCCAAACTGTTAGCGCGTTCGCTTCCACCGCTGAAGGTACGCAGTTCGTATCTGAAGTGGGGATATTATATTTTTTGCTATTTTAAAAAAATAATTTATAGTTTTTACTTATTTATTTACTTATTTATTTATTTATTTATTTATTTATTTATTATGTTACTAGTTTTTTTAAGCAGCTTCCTTTTACCTTTGTACAATCAGCCTGTAGGGCGGGGGTCTTTTTAGGTAGGTTGTTTTTGAAATTTAATGGACAAGTTGTGAAAGAACCATTACAGCGACACAGCTTTCACATATGAGACTATAATGATGTCTTTAGTATCGACTTTTCTAAAATAGCATAGGGAAAATACATGCAATTTTTAGCCGGCTGCCATTTTGCTTTTTTATGGAATATTCTTTTAGTAGAAGTGGTTTTGTTTAACGACACTACTAGAGCACCTTGACCTATTAATCACAGCTATACATACTGTTGACAGTTTTAAAGAGGAAACACGCTACATTTTAGTAGCAAGGGATCCTACACTTTCCACAGAATAGCACGGGCGTTGCTAAGTACGGCTGACCGGGGCCATTCTAAGTAGGTCAGAGGCCGGTCTAAGTAGGTCAGGGGCCGGGCCAGTAGGACGTTGCACACGTGCCAAGGCCGTGACGTCATCAAGGTCAGTCTAAGTAGGTCAGGGTCCGGGTCAGTAGGACGAGGTCACGTGACGTCTTCAATGTCAAGGTCACGTAATGTAGGTCATGGCACTATATAGGCCCTGATACTACTTACAAGGTCTGACGTCAGATGCTGAATATTTCTTTTAAATGAGTGATATTTTTCTACATTATCTTTTGAACCAAAGAAAAAGAAAAGAAGAAAGAAATATTTTATTCAACGACGTCTTTTGTACCAATGCAGGATCCCTACAAAATGGTGTTAAAACGTCGACTGATGATACAAAGAGAGGACAAGACACAAATATCACGTCAAGCAAGGATTTGCTAATTTTTGTGATCCTCGAAGGTTTGTTTATTTGTTGGATGAGCTGAACACGATTACACAGATGCTCAATTTTAGGATGCTGCATTTCTATGATATTTGTTTTGAAATCTCCAAATATTATAACTTTTTTCGTCTGCTGGTTCAGGCCATTACGAAATTATTCTTCATTTTTTTCCCCAGTAATTTACTCTATGGGACGGCGCTCTATAAAATGTACCTAAGAGGTATTTTGAATTATTACAGCTTTGTTATAAACTGTGGAATAAATTGCTCACTTGATGCATATTAAAAATGAGACTATATAACGTATTAAAGTGTATACAGTAATACAGTACAATACCTAGTTTTGATTGCATGTATATATATATTATCACAAAAAGCACATGGCATATGATTCCAAGTAAAACAAACTTAAGGTTCACGATAACTAAAATATGTTATACTTTATTTATTATCCACAAATTGTTGTTTAAAAGAAATGTTTAATATGACTGTAAACGTTTCACAGTCGATGTTAACATTCAGCGATGTCAGTTATAATAACAGTTTGTAAGATATTCTTATGACCCTGGCCATGAAGACAGCGTCGGAAAACATGACATTTCTGTAACCGTATATCGTACACTATGTGGTTAATAACAACTATTACTGCATACCTTTCGCTTGTGAGAAATGAGAACACTTTTCAACAAGTAGTGTTGGGTTTTCTTGTCCTGTTCCAACTTATTGTCACTGACA
>JAECMU010054307.1:7991-25799 GCA_016106625.1 Dracogyra subfuscus | reverse complement strand
ATATATATATAAAGGCATAGAGGTTGTCAATGCAAACTGCATTTTAAGATGTATAATCAATTTAAAATTTATTCCATGAACAATACTTCTTTACTAAAATATATATATTTTTATAAATGTATGCAACTAGAATGCAGATATGGTCCCTATTTATAATCACAAACCATGAATCTAATGTAAAGATAAAATTTATTTTATTTCCATGAACGATTGATTGCATGGTCATATCCAAAAAATAATAAAATAATAATAAAGTGGAAAAAAATGCCTTAGAAGTAGAATTTTCAATCCCAATATTAAAGCATTTCTTTGTTAATTTATAACTTTAGATACATTATTTATCACTGGTGTTTCCCTTTTTGACCCGTTTCCACAATCCTCATTCATAAATGTTTTATTAAGAATATATTCTGATCAAAATCTAAGATGGTTTCATTTTCATTTTCACATAAGTAAAACAACGAAGACAAACCAAAGTACAAATTAAACCAAACTTAACTAAATTAATTTACAATTTAAGAGATAAGACGAAAGAGTAAATGTGTTTTACTGGGTTACCAAAATAAAACAGTTGGTGGGATTTGCATTACAAAAATGACAGACCAAAATGTAGGCCTAGAAGTTTGATTTATGCATTAATTTGTCATGGAAAGTTTTCAATATGATTTGGCCGGATAGCAACTTGTCAAATTCTATTTCAATTTTACGTATCCAAATTGTGTTTAGTTTTATACCAGCTTATTCTTTTTACAAGGTTAAGAAATCAAATTCACTGCCACACCGGCAAACCTGCCTCCTGGCTTCTCCACAGAAAATTCACATTTAGTGAAGATGGGGAAAAACTATTACTGCAGTTTTCCACGGTAATAAAAGACAAATTTAAAAACGTGACCGAGTACTTAATGAAGAGCTTTAGACCAGCTCCATAACAACCAGTGAGGACTACGGATACCCAGTATCAACAATACACCACACAGCAAAATGCAGAGGACTGAACAGCAATGAGGCCATTCTTGAAAATGCATTCTGCTACACCATAATTTTCATGGTTTCGTCTTAAAAAACACACAATGGAATTCAAATTTGGACGTCGTCATCAGTATGCGTCTCATCATGAAACCTTTCAGAGTCCGTTCTCATGTTTATTCTCTAATGTCCATGTGTATCACTTGGCTGTCACCGTTTTCTTCAAAACCTGATTTTTCGTCAATCTTATCCATGACTGAATTGTTCATGTCCATTTTTTCGATCCTGTCATTCATATCATACCCATTATAAATGATGCCTTTCAACTTACACTCTTGTTTGATAGCTGCGATGTTTATTGGAACAAAGGGGCATCGGGCCGCATGCCTGGGCCTCAGAATATCCTTGCACATGCGGCGTGAGATTCTCGTGAGTGGAGTCGTGACGAGGCAGAACGCAGCACGGGTTTTCATCACTGGACGAGGACTCCCCGACCGGATGGCCAGCCCATGTGCTGTTGCCAAGTGTCTCGCAAGGTGCACTTTCAGCTTGAAATCCTGCTCAAATAATGAAAAAGGTATTAAATGTTAGCTTAAACAAAATGTAAAACCAAAACTTCAAAGAAGTATCGAGTATTTTCTATATCCTGATTACTTTACAATTACTGAACTGATTAATCTGCCCCCCCCCCCCCCCTCCAACAATAAGAAAATGGTCATAAATCACTAAAAATATATACTAACCAACCCATTGCTGAATCGGTTGATTAGGTTAGAGCTAAACATTTTTCAAAGTATAACATAAGCTAAAAATTAAATCTAAATGTTATTTCCTATGATCGTGATTTTCTAGTTTGTTTTAATTTGTTACGTGAAATAAGCATCTCATCATTTCATTGATTACAACTAAAAAAAACCTCTTTTAATATATTGCTATTAGTGAATTAACATTCCACTAGTAAATTATTGCCAACAGAAATTCCAAAATTTAAAATGACAATGACAGTAATGTGTTTAATTTTCAATTATTAGTCTGAAACAAATATGGTATAAGGTACACAAAATTGGAGTTGGTAACCTCATAAATTTATGAAGTGTACAAATGTCCCATTCTTTTTTAATTATAAAATTGCAAATGAAACACTGTCAATTTGTCAACCATTTTTCATGTACTCTTGGTAACCTAGCACCCATTTTAGAGTATTTCAATTTCTGATTTTTAATGGCAATAGAACATATGAGTTACAGAAATGTGTTCAGTTTACATGGAACGTAAATCATGGATTGGTATCGGTCATAATAATACTGTATTATACAGGGTATTTATTCACACCATCAATATATTCACCTTTCCACAGCCAGAAATTGTGCACCTGTGACTGCGGCTAGCTTCTCTTTGGGCAACACGTTCTGAAATTACACAAAAAAGAAAATCAGCTGATTTCTTGTAATGTAGAATAGTGAAAGAAAATCTTTTTCAAAGTTTTTTAAGTTGAAAGACCTATGTGCTACAAAGACATAATTTTTCACAATCAAATTAAGTTCTAAAACAACTCTTTGTCTTTTTGAGTTATTGTTTCTCCATGTAATTGGTTAATAAACTAAAAAAGTAACTAATACAACTAAAATGAATGAATGACACTCCAGCACAAAAAATACATCGGCTATTGGGTATCAAACTATGGTAAAGGCAAAACATAGTGATATGACTTAAAAGACACATTTGTTTTTTTAAAGACAGAAAGGAAAAAGATAACATATTTTATACACATTAATTTGGTGAAAACAAGAAAAGCTTTATTGCAAAGCTGGCAAAGGATATGAACTAATAAATATTTAAAAAAAAAACACAATCAGTAATCAGAAAACAATATTTTAAAGAATAAAATACTAACCTTGTCTTTGATTGGGTGCAGGTCTCTCACCATCTGTAGACAAAGTCAGTGAAGAAAAATATTAGTATTATAGTTTTCAATCAAGTACCGTATATAACCGGAAATTTTCGTTGTCTAAAACGTTCATGGTTTTAGGACTAAAAACAATTTGAGGTTTCTCATTTGCACAGTTTGGCAACTCTGAAATGAGTGTATTTATTTCCGTAGTTTCATGAGTATAGGTTTCATGTCAGCTTCCATTTGCATGATATCGACGGTGCTGATTAAAAAAAATAATTGTGTTTTTCTTATAATCTGTTGCAATATTGTTTTGTTTTTGTTTTTTAGAAAATATTATTCGGGCAAGTGAAAACAGAACCGGACAAGTGAAAATGCCGTCACCACTTGCCCGGATGGTAACTAAAAAAAGCAGTTAAGCGCAGACACTGTCATTTTACTGTAAGGAATATGATATTTTGGTGTTTTGAATACACTAATCCCTTATTTCCTTGTCAGCAAATAAAGGTTTTGCGGTAAATGGTCAAGTTTATTATAGCGATCACAATGAATATTTTTCAAAGAATTTACTTATATTTTCAAGGTTTTATATTTTCAACGCTGCCCATTTATCCTCGAAACCCACACAAATTAAAAACCCTGAAAATTTCCGGTTATACGATATATTTAAATTTATAATTTTACATCTGCACATACGTGTGGATTTGTGAATGTTTTACTAAGATCTGTGTGAAAAAATAAAAAAATAAAAAAATAATAATATAAATGTTTTTTAATGATTCCTTTGAACATTACTAACTATGCAGTTGGTGAATTAGTGTATCAGGTGTTGTGGCAAACCAAATATTCTGCTTCGTACAACAGAAGTTGTTATGTTGATAGTGGGTTTTTTTGTTTTTGTTTTTGGGGAGAGATGGGGTAACCGAAAGAAAGAAATTTTTATTTAACGACACACTCAACACATTTTATTTACGGTTATATGATGTCAGAGAGGAAATATGCTGTTACCACTCCATGGGGTACTCTTTTTCGATTAGCAGCAAGGGATCTTTTATATGCACCATCCCAGACAGGGTAGTACATACCACGGCCTTTGATAAACCAGTCGAGGTGCACTGGCTAGAACGAGAAACAGATCAATGGGCCCACTGACGAGGATCGATCCCACACTGAGGGAGTGACATGGGGTAATTGTGTATTGTCCCTAGAAACATAGGTTTGGGAAGCCCTGAATCATCACCTTACTTTTTTGTTGTTCTTTTACATTAACTATATCAATAAACACACAAGTAAATTATATTAAAAAAAAAAAATTTGGTTCGGTACAGTAATTTTACAAGACAATTTGTTTTTGTTTTTTGTTTTGTTTAACGACGCACTCAACACATTATAAGTACGGTTATATCGGCGTCGGACATATGGTTATGTCGAGAAAACCCCCCAGTGGTTAGCTGACTGGGATCGATCCTAGACCGACCGCGCATCAGGCGGGCACTGTACCACTGGGCTATGCTGCCCGCTTTTTACAAGACAAATATACATTCATTCTTACACACACCATCTAGTATTAACTCTTTTCAATCAAACTTTAAAACACTGTTAATTTGTTGTATTAAAGTGCTGTATGTTTGATCATTGATCAACAAATTCTGCGGACAGTATTTATGGTGGAATTTCTTATTTTTTTAAATGGTTATTTCAAAGATGAAAAATTAACCAGAAAATTACTGTTATATGTGTTTATTTAAAAATCATCAGGATATCAAATAAATATATACATTAACCTAGAACCATGCCAATTAGTTATTTTCGGCACATTGTATCACTCGTAATATATAATAACATGCTGAAAACTGAAAAAAAATAATTATACGAAATATTTCTATTAGATCGTCTTAATTAAGGTACTTAGGAACTTAAAGTGATTTTGGCGCTAAGATCACTTCATAAAAGAGAACCCAGAATGAGTATACAACAATAATTCTACAAATTTTGATATTTGGCGAAAACAATTATGGGGTCCAATGTGGAATACAACTCTGGTCATATTACAACACTTAAAACAAAACCTGACCACTTTGCCATGTGAATGCACTTGTCATTCAACCTCAGCAGCTCAGCTGCATTCCATTACTTTTAACCAACAGGCCTCCATTTAGCCCTGTATCCAGTGATAGCATTGCTCATCTTGAATATGGAAACAGGATGGTGCACTCTGCTCCAAAATAGTTTCAAACCGACAGCAAAGAGGTAGGTACAACAAACTATTGCAGACTATCATTAAATAATATTGAGGATAGATAGTAAGAACAAGATAAAATTAGATATACTGATAACGTAATAATACAGCTCACAGTATTTGATAATACAATGTTTTCACCCAAATTAAAAGTTCAATTTGTTAAGAGCATTTACTTATTAACCATCAGTTATTGGATGTCAAACATCTGGACAGTTTTATATGTAGTCTTAAGAGAGGAAACCCTCTCCATTTTTTCCATTAGTAGCAAGGGATTTTTTATTTGCACCATCCCACAAACAGGATAGCACATACCATGGCCTTTCATATACCAGTCGTGGTGCACTGGCGGGAATGAAAAATAGCCCAAAAGCACACCAATAGGGATCAATTATAGACCTACCTGCCCCTCACCCTAATCACTTCAGTACCACAACAGTTTTCCATTTACACATGGACTAGCCAGCCCTGTTGTAATTATAATAAATTTTATCCAGCCCTTTACTAAACTGATAGGACCTAGCATTCCCATGGTTATTTTGTACAGGGTGCATTACTCAACAAATAATGTATATCATGAAAAAATAGTTGTAAACAAAATATTAATAAACTTACCTAGTCTTGTTGGCATTTTCAATCCTCCATACTTTTTCCAGTATGTCCAACAAATGGCACACAGTCTACACTGCATATGTGCAGGACCCCATGAGTACCACTGTGATGAATGTGCCGCTGAAAAAAAATAAACAAAGGAAGATGTAATTAAAGGTAGACTTACAAAATGGCCCAACAAAATATTTCCTGCAAATATAAATATTTAATTTGTCTCACTTTACTCAACCAGCAACATAGTTACTTGGTTGTTTTTTTTTATATAAAACTGAATTATAGCAAGACAAACACAAATAAAAATAACTTTGTTAATATTTTTTTAATGCAATACTTTTGTAAAGTTTTGAGATTATCTCCCTTTACTTGAATGTAATCTTATGATCAATTGAAATGAAACAAAGTTTGATCCATTCTAGTTAGGCCACAATTCTCTTTGCATATTAATTTTAGGACGAATGCCAAATCATATAGCATGTTCTTGAGGGTAACAAAATGTACTTTTATAATGCAATTTTAATAAATATTCAGATGGAAGCTTTGTACTCACTGTAACAGCTCTCACAGGCACGCCCTGAAACTTGGTTGTCAGTACCATTGATACTGTTGGACAATGCTGCTGGGTTTGGCTTGTTGCTACAAAATTAAAGAAAAATGTAAATTAAAAATAAATTATTGCCTGTGATCTAACATTAAATATCATTGTCTTTGATTTCCCAGTCATAGGGGGTTGGTTACGACAATTAAAAAGGAAAAGTTTGTTTTCTTTAGCGACACCACTAGAGCACACAGATTTATTAATCATCAGCCATATGGATGTAAAATTTTGACATGTAGTCTTAAGAGAAAATTCGCTAATTTTTCCATTAGTAGCAACAGATCTTTTATGTGCACTATCCCACAGACAGGACAGCACATACAACAACCTTCGACATGGTGCACTGGATGGAGCCAGAAATTGCTCAATGGGTCCATCAAGCTTTTATTTCACAGAGGTAAAATCCAGTGTCCGATGATGGCGATCTATCGTATGATCCATCAAGCAGTGTACCATTGAGCTATATCCTGCCCTCTTAATCTTTCTAGGAGAGAACCCGGTGTGATATTCATCACTATAATGTATTTATTGCAATTGATACCTCACTTTATTAAATACATTCAACACCTTCTTTATTTATTTATTACACATAACTTCTCTTTTGATTTTGTTCACCTGTTAAATTTGTGTGATGTTTTTCTAAATCCATATAGGAAAATCACAACAGCTTGGAGATTTTAACCCTAATTATAATCTGCTTCTGCTTATCAACTTCATTACTTACTAATTAGGAATGTAAACTTGTTTCAGTTTACTCTCAGCTTCAGCAGCTTTTATTCTTTTCTGTAAAAAAAAAAAATCATTCTGTCAGTATTTAAAGAACCATTTTAAAATAGCCATTAGCTAATCAAAACTTTATAAAACAAATGAACTGTTAACATACATATTAAGATTTTCTCTCAGATCAAATATTTGTATTTTTATGCAGATGAGATATGTTATGTTATGAAGTGTTAAAAATATTTTAGAACAACTGACTTTGTCATCAAGTTACTTGAGAACTTATCTTCCCAGAAAGAGTGGATTCAGACAACTACAGACAAGACATTTATAACAGATTAAGATGTATCTTTAAACACATACACCCAATTTAGTCTGATTGTATTTTAATATTTTAGATCTACTTAATATACATCAGAGCAGAAATTAAGGGACTGTAGGTTACAAATACTACATGATCTAATAGCAGTATGAATAATAATGGTGTTTTACCTGTTGGACGTATCTGTCTGTTGTCTTCCACATGTAGTAGTATTCAACAATACTTTTTAATGATTTCCAGGGAAGCTAGAAGAAAAATATTTATTGTCAAAACATATTTCTATTTAATATTAATATATTTTAAAACCACTATTACAGAAGCTTATAAATGGGCTATCTATATAATGTGAATGTTTTAAAAATAATAATAATAATAAATCACACCATTAAGCTATTTTTAAATAGGATGTGAGAATTTTGTCAAACACACACACACACACACACACACACATTTTTTTTCTTTCTTTATTAACTTTCATGCTAAAATGTTAAAACTTTTTATTACCGATTCCAGAATAAATAAAATTATTGGTTCCCGATTTAAAATATTGACTTAATCCATCTCATAGCATTCACTATTCTAAGCATCACAGAATAAATCTGTTATCTTAAGAGAAATAACAATTCTTATGCAATGGTACAATTCTATCTATCTGCTGAGAAGATACAATAACATTCTTTTAGTCAATATTCTAACTGAACCTAAATGACAAGTATATATCAGCCAATGTTAATATCAATTAATTGATTTATATGTACCATCTAATATTATTATGAACTTATTTGCACTCACAAAATCTTGTCTAATATCATTGAAGTCTTTGCCATATTTGTCTAGCGCTTCTTCAAAGAGATTAGCCTCTGAAGCAGACCACTCCTCCATTTCATCACGACACAGGACTGGACCACCTTCAGGGACTAGACTGGACACGGCATTTGCTATATTGTACTTGTGTGTATGTAACGTGTTCATTGCATGAAACTGAAGAAAAAAAAATCTAAAGTTTAAACCAATATTTAAAGTACAATTGGTTGATCTTACATCTATCACTTACTAAGAAACAGTACCTCAGAACAATTTAAACTACACCTATTTTATGACTTAATATACGGTAATTTTAACACTTAGAATCACATTCATGAGACCAGTTCAGTTAATAGCTTTGCAAATTTCGTCCTTAATCTAAATCATTTTAAGTATAATTATATTTTCAAATAATTTCAGTATAATTATATTTTCAAAACTAATACAAATGTATAAAAATAAATAATGTATTCGTTAGTCATTAAAATTAAATGACAATGACATTAAACAAATTAAAATGATTGTTTTCCTTTTAAAGAATCTCAAAGGTAAAAAACAATATATGATTATTGGCACTGTGTGGAACAGCACGAAAGAGTCGACTTACAAGTGTGATATCTCTAGAAGCAGCAGCAGCACTCATATGTAGACTGGGCTGCCGCACAGTGCTGGTGCAGTCTAAAGCTCGGGCAAACGTACCCACAGACCTGTAACAACAAATTTGTTTTAATACACCACTGAAAATATAATTGACTATTAATAATGAAATGAACTAAATTATTCCATTAGCAACCAGGGATCTTTTATATGCATTTTCCCAATACAGGACAGCACATACCATGGTCTTCGATATACCAGTCACAGACAACTGGTTGGGATGGGGCAAAAAACTACAATTTGTCCACCAAAAAGGTTCCGTCTTATGTTAAAACTGAAATGTAAATTTTCTGCTAAACAATAACACAATTTAACTGTGTCTAAATCTACCATTATGAGATATCATTGATTTATCCAGCACTTTTTCATCCGGGTCTCATGTCTTATGGGACTGCAAAATTTAGTGGAATTTAATCAAAACTTTTTTAGGCTATGCACCAATGTTGTTAAATTAAATGATCAGCACAGAAATAATTAGAAAGATGTTTACAAACTGGGGATTTTCAGTGTCATGTTTTTAGGAAGGGATCAATGTTCGATACTCCAGAATGCCAGGATTAATCCATGATTAAGCAAGCAATATATCTCACCTTGAAATAATTTGGAATTGGTCTATTTCTTTTTCTGATAATTTATCTGGTTCCCATACTAATTCTTCTAAATCTTTTGATTGCCTATTGTACTCTTCATCTGAAAAATAATATTATTACATTGATAAAGAAACAAATACATTTAAAAAATCCACATTATTGATTGCCAAACACAAATTTTTAAAAGCATACATTTCTGTAATTTGTGTAGTTATTTATTTATTTATTTACATTACTCTGCCACTGGTAATAAACAGACTTTCATATAAAATTGACACTGATAATAGAACAAATATTTTGAAGAAAAAAACACCCAACAGTAGTGAACTTTTCTTACCGTTTTGTCGTAAAGGAATTAATTCTGCCTGGTACTTGGAACCGACTCGGATTTCACCTTTATCAGCAAGCAAGGTTTTCTGTTGTGGGTCGTAGACTAATGAGTAAAAAAATGTGTCCTGCAAAGAGATAGCAAATGTTATGATAAAGATTCGAATGTTTAATCTCTCAGAAATAGTTTATTTTGTTTTATGACACCACTAGAGCACACTGATTAATCAATCATCGGCAAGCGAAATAGTTGACTATTCTAACACAGTCTTCAAAAGAAATCGGCTACCATTTTTCAATAGAAGGTAGGGATCTCTCATATCATGCAGACAGAACAGCACATACCACAGACTTTAATATACCAGTTGTGGGGCACTCTGAGTATGATAAATACTCAATCAAAAAATGGGTTCACCAAGCAGGTTCGATTCTATGATACAAGCACCTCAGACATAGTCCTACAAACTAAGCTAAATCCCGCCCTCTCTGAAATATATTTTTAAAGCTATAGATCCAAACTCCATAGCTGTTGTTAAATATATCTGTCCAGGCATATTGAAGTACAGATATACATTTTGATCTAGAGTCTTCCTCAACAATGTTTACAAATTAAAATTTGTATAACAATAAAATTCCTATATTATTCATTGAAGGTTAGAAATTTAACTCTGGTATGGCCGTCATTTCAAAAATATTTACTTTGAGAGAGAGAGACAAATATCCCTCGTTCTAAAAACTTTCTTTGGCAGTCTTCCCAAAGCACCATGTCTGATCCTTCGTAAGATAAATAAGAAACTAAAACAACAGCAAGAGCAACTCACGTCTTTGTTCAAGTATGAAATGAGTAGTTCTGTCTCATTGAGCAGGGTGACCACACACTTCCCTCGTATGTGTGTCGCAGGCAGCGTTTCCACCTGCCGCGACAAGAACAGTTCCCTGTGCTTCAACTGATGCTTCTGTTTGTCAGGAATATCATCAGCAGACTTCTCACCATTGTCGTCTTTCTCTTCTCCTTCAACCTTTTCTGTTGTTTTCATGTCTTCAGGCGTTTCTTCCTCCTCCATCGGCACTGAAAAAATAAAATAAAAATAAAAATAAAAAACCTATTGAAATATCGTAATGCATACAATTCTAATAATAATGTTGATCAACAAAAAAATGAACGATTAATAATACTGCATTAAAGATTTCTGAAAAAGGCTTATTTTGGTTAAATGGGGGGGGGGGGGTTGGGGGTGAGTGGATGGTTCAGACTTTTTGTAAGCTCAACCTCAATGTGATTAATTACTGCGACAAACAGTCACTCCAAATGCACTTTGGCTACTTTCAGTTTTACTCCAGCTTTGTTGAATTATTTATCTGGACATGAAATACTGATTTCAAGTACTATAAAACAACATACAATGGTGAGGGGGAGGCAACCATTGTAAATAAATAAATATATTAACCAAATCTGTAAAGTACATGTAATATGATACAGGAAAGAGTAATATTTCTGGCCCATCTGACCAGGTTATTCAGTTTTTGCACGGTGCTAGAAAAATCTGTCTGACCCTAGGGCTAGATAAATCTGTATGACCCTAGGGCTAGATAAATCTGTATGACCCGATGGCTAGACTATTTCTATATACACGTGACGTTATAACTCATGGTTTGCCATTTCACGTTGTATCATTGTTTTAAAAATATTTAACAAATTAATATTTTCAACCTTATATTTATTGTTAAGATGTTGCATTTTTATGTTGTTGCATAAGTTGAACTATATTTTTTATAATACGATCAAATGAGTTTCATTGTTTGTAGGTGAAATGTTTATAAATCGTTCAACAATAAACAAACCGTAAATAGCTTACACAACTAAAGTTTTGTTACTGTTATTAAATGGGCAAGAAAAAGAATCAATCACTGTTGTGAGGTAAAGATAAGGCAATTCCAACCCTCGGGACAAAATGTTTTTGTAAAGGCCTCGGTTCTCACAAAAATATCTTGTCCAGAGGGTTGGAATTGCAGTATCTATACCTCACAACGGTGATAGATTCTATTAGTGTGCAAGTTTAACAGAATTTGCACAGACTTACTGTATTCCTATTAACCAAACACAAACAATAATAAATCACAGATAAACATACTTTAGTTAAATAGATTAAGATAACAATTTGCAACAAGTAATCCTGGAACATAACACTTTGTAAAACAATCTTCAAAATTAACAATTTGTAGTAAGTAGTAAGGGTTAAAACAGACAATTCAAATGTTAGTTAAAAATGAAATTGAGAATAATATAAAGAGTAACCAGTTATCATCAAATTTATGTTCCTATTTTTTCACACATGAACTACCATATTCTAGAAATCCCACACTTGTCTCAAGTTTTTACTAGTGTCAAGGGACAAATGATATCAATTTGATAATAACTGGTACTGAATTTACTATTCTATTTATTACCCCAGCTTTTTTCTATACAGATTTTTTGTTTTAACATGCATCTAACAGTATTACTTTAAAAAAAATTTATTCACACTAGAAACTCTTTATAATATATGATATTGTGCTGTATGTTTGTCAAATTATGATGTCACTTTTGGAACCGTACATGATCACTGCTTTATAATCATTAAATTGTTCAATAATATAATGTTACACCAAAGAGTGGTACTTTCTTAACAAGGAATTTTAACTGAATTTCACTCCATTTAAGAATACTCACTGGGGTAATAAACAACATTATAACACCTGAAATTTAAATTAAAAAGCTTTACCACTTTTCTTGAAAGTTTTATTACGGCACAGTTGTCTTCTCCCTACACAACAAACATATCTTCATTCAGTTAAAAGTTCAAATTATTATATACATGTACATCAAACTGTTTTGTGTTTTGTTGTCTAGCTAGGTATTTACCTGGCTCTATCACAATTTTCACAAATTGTAATCAATTATTGTTATCCAGTTAATTAAATAAACCAGATTTGGACAGCTTTCCCATGATAAATTAATGTTAATTAATGTGTATTCATGTATATGCATTGTAATGATGTGCCGTGTGGAAGACACTGGGAAATGATCTGCAATCCAAATGAACATATTTATATTTGAAATTCTTAATGTCGTTTATTAATACATGTAGGATATTTAAGATAACCTGTGATGTGTCTTATGCTTTATTTCAATGATGTCAATGGGATATTTAAGATAGCAGAAAAGTAATATATTTCATAAACCTGTGATGCGACTTACACTTAATTTCAATGACGTAAATGTATAAATTTCCTGGACCAAAACAATCCAATGTGCATCACTGGGATATCCCCCCCATTCATACCAGTGTTCCACGAATGGTCATTTAAAGGCCACTGTATGAGCTATCCTACGTGCTTAAAGAACAACTTTCTACTAAAATCTGTTAAAATGTGTTTCGTTTTAACACCATTAGTGAACACTGATTAATTAACCATTAGCAAGTGAATGTCGAACATTTGGTAATTCTGACATATAGTCTTCAGAAGAATCATGCCACATTTTACCAGCAGAAGCAAGGAAATTTGTATATGTACTTTCCCACAAACAGGACAGCATATGTCATGGTCTTTGTTACACAAGTCATGAGGTACTGGTTCAGATGGAGAAGAAACCCAAATGGGTACTGAGCTAAATCCCCCACCCCACCCCAAAACCTCTATTCTTTGATATTACAATCAACATATGCTAATACTAAAAAAAAGCACTACACACACACAGACACACACACACACACAGTTAAATATTCCTTTTCTTAAATTACAACTGGAAGTGTTAAATAGGATTTTAGGTTTTATTTACTTTATTGTATATTTTAATAAAACAAATGAGTAAATATTTGTCAATTGATGCAATACTGTTCACACACAAAAAAAAGAGCTTCAAATGAAGTTGAATCTAAAAAATATTTTAAGCTCTGACCACTATTTTAGTAGTGGCAATGTTATTTTAAATGTTACATTTTCATAACAAAATGGATGAGAAACAAAGGAAGAATCTTTATTGGTGAAAACAAAGAAATAATTTTTAAGAGTCCGATGAACTGTAGCAAATATATATATTTTAAAAGTTGGCCTCTATAGCTTCTTTATTTTTTTAAACTCCACTAATGAAAGCAATGTCCTATGCATTGTGCTTATTCATAGACGACCAGAATGCTCAGCAATTGTCACTGATCCTGAACGTTTTGCTGTAACATCTGGAGGGAAAAACTGCAGCTAGGTCAACAATTTCAATGAGTCTTTGTCACATGGCAGCTGGCCTCTACCTTTGTTGCCTTCTTGACAAAAATGCTTTATACTGAGGGTGTTAGAATGAACATGACACACCAGGGCTCCGGCAGATAATGGGTGGTGGAGAACGAGGAGCCCACCACTTAAATAATTAAGATTAGAAATATTTTTTAGAAATATATTAAATTGCAAATAAGCAAAAATGCAATGAGCATTAATTACTTAAACTGGTAATAGTATTACCTAAAAATGGACTTGTCAAGTATTTCATATATGGTGTACTTGTAATAATATTTGTATCCATTAATAAACAAGTTAATACAGATTAAAATATGAAATATAAAACAAGACTGTGCTGAGTTTGCTGTCAATGTAAGATACTTCAAACTAACAAAGCCTTTTTAACAGCAAAAATGACATAATGTATATACTTTCATTTTTATAACATTAGATACATGTTTCTGGTCATCCTAATATATAGCAGCCCAAAATGTATTATACTTCCAGGTCCCAATAAAGTTGTTCATGCAAATTGGAAGTGAATGAAATTTGAGCTATTACAAACATTAGGAAGACCACACACATAGTAGATATACAGACACTGATGTTTTTTTAAAATGTAAATTTATTTCATATATAAAGATAGTCACTAAAAAGCTTTAAGGTCCGGAAACATTATACAATAAAGTAAAATTGGTAGTGTTGGGAATCGTTTGGAATTTCATTATCATTATTTCATTATTGATTACAATCAGTTTGCACCAACTAGTTGAGTTTCGATTACACAATCAGTTATAATTATATGAATATAAAAAGGATTGGAATAATAAAGACCATACTCTATTGCCATGGTCATCGGGATAGTCTACAAATCACAAATTCTACCTTTAATAACTATTTAATATTGTTTTTCTTCTATGTATACATGAAAACAAACACCCCAACATATTTACATCACATCCATCATGTAAAATGAAGGAATAATCGATTATGGACTTTTATGATTAATGATCGTATTGGTAAAGCCAATCAATTGTTTAAATTATATTGATAATCAATTATTAGAGCATCACTAAACTTAGGACAGTACATTTAAATGACTGGAATCAAGGTAGCTATATTTTTTTCTATAAAATAAATAAGGTTTAATCTAGAACTAATCACAATGGTGAGGGGAGGTCAGAGAGTCCTGTTTTTGTATACATACAGATTACCCATAAAATAAAATGTAATTTATACAGGTTTGTAGATTAACCATATTCATGGGTTGTGACTAATATTCAGTTACACATAACTATGACTAAAACAGGCTTTGTAAATTTGGCACTATGGGTCATGCACAAGTTAAGAACTATCAGTACAGACAAAAGTTAAAAAGCAAATTTGAATCAATTTCCAAGGTATGATGTATCCTATAATTCCTATATAGTATGCATGTGTGCAAGGCAGCAACATATGGGGGGGGGGGGGGGTGTATGTGTTAATAAACTGATGCAAGTCCTGGTATACACAGTAAAGCTATCAAATTATCTAAATTAGTTACTGCATGATATGGACAATACAAATTAACATTTATTTTGTTTAATATTGATTAATTAAAATCTGTTATCAAACATTTGGTAATTATGCCAGCAGCATGGGATCATTTATATGCACTTTCCCACAGACTATAGCTTTTCACATATCAGTGGGGCACTGGTTGGGATGGAAAAAACTCAATAAGTCCACCAAGGAGGTTTGATCCCACGACCCAGGCACTAACCAAATCCTATCCTGTGTGGACAGTTGAATGCCCTTTGATGACAACAGATTTTTTTTTCTCCCCTACCTCGAGAGACTACATAATGTACATCTATGTATGAAGTAATCAATTACTTGATGAATTCCAAATTCCAAGAACAGAGATCACGCAAAAATATTCCTGACAGTCGTGTGTAGTCTACACAACGTGATGTCTACAGACACTACTATATGACCACAGTAACCATGATAAAGAGCAAAGGAAAATGCACAGAAAAAGGTGCAGGCGATTGATTCAAATTCTTATTGACTTCAGTTATTGATTTTCTTGTTGCCATAGTAACTGATCAGGCTGTTTTGTGCAAGCTGTTGTCACTGAGCCAAGGAATGAAACTGCCAGATCATAAATATAAAAATTACTGCTGTGCATAACTTAGTCATCTTTAGCATGCAAATATAATTAAGCATTTTATAAGAAAAGTGGAGTTTTATTATACAACAGACACATTTAACATAATCCCCTAAGACCCCAAAATGTTAGGTGCCATTTTTTTTTAAACTTCCATTTTATAAACTTTTTTTAATAAACGTAAGTAACATTTCCATTTATCAGTGAAATAAATTGGAAAACTGTGGGCTTTCAAAACTTTCTAAAATCAAGCCTGTCAAATCTGCATGAGATTTACAACAGTAAACATAGATCTCAATGGCCCATGGTGGTAGATATAGGGTTAGCAGCCCAGTACCGGCTCCCACCCAGAGTGAGTTTTACTGACTCAGTGGGTAGATGTAAGACCACCACACCATCTTTTCTATCACTAACCACTAATAATTAACAACTAAAACACTGTCTTAGACTGACAGCCCAGATAGCTGAGGTGTGTGTCCAGGAGCGTATGCTTGAAACGTAATTGGATATACGCACGAAAATACGGTGAAATGAATTAAATTAAATAAACCAAATTTTAAGCTTGTCAATTAAGTGGAACATTTCATGCAACAGGGTCGTAGCTAGGATTTGTGGTTTTTTTGGGGTGTAGGGTAGTTAAATAGTCTAAAATTTAAACGGTGAAAAGATAATTTTCTTTAAGTTTCTATATTTTGTTTTGTGGGGGGAATGCCCCTTGCCCCTAATCCCCAGTAGCTACGGCAGACATAGCCTAATGGTAAATCGCTCATTTGAAGTATGTCGGTCTAGGATCGATGCCTATCAGTAGATCATTTGGGTTAGTTCTTATTCTAGACAGTGCTATAGCAATGGCCATGGTATGTGCTATCCTGTGTGGGATGGTGCATAAAAAAGATCCATTAATATTAATGGAAAAATGTAGTGGGTTTCCTCTCAAGACTATATGTCACAATTATCAGATTTTTGACATCCAACAGCTGATCATTAACAAATAAATATACTGTAGTAGTGTTGTTAAACAAAACAAACTTTGATAGTAAACACAATTATCTGTATACATATTGATCGGTGCTCGACCTTAGCGGTAGCCCAGGATATTTTGGCTACCAAATGTTTGCTCTGGCTACCAGATGTTTATACCTGGTAGTCCACTGGGTTACTATAATGTTTTCACAAGTCCAGTTACTCTGTGATCAACAGGTACAAATGTGTATTTCACAGTGTATTTTTCATGGTTGTAAAAACCCTAAAACATGTTTAAATAATTTAAAAAATGATTTTAAATATTTTCTCTAAAACAAATTTAAGTATTAAAAATTATGGGGTTTACACATTTTTACTAGGGACTACCTGATTTTATAACCTGGTAGCCCGGTTATCTACCACTGAAAAAAAGTTGAGGTCAAGGCCTGGTAATGGTTTGATTTGTGGATCAGTCTACTAGGTTTTTTAATTATTATTACAATCAACTTACTTTTATAATAATAATATGCAAACAGGGTTTCAGCTCATTAACTTGATATTGGCATATACACTTTATTATCAATTCATCAAAAATAGCTGCTTTGAAAATTGTCTGTCCTTTGCCATTTTTGCTGTTTAATTTTAAACTTTACTTGGTATTTTGTTATCAAATTTGCCAAATTCCTATTAATGTTGTGAAATAATCATCTTCCTGCCACAAA
>JAECMU010054263.1:0-11482 GCA_016106625.1 Dracogyra subfuscus | reverse complement strand
CCCCCCCCCCCCCGATCAGTCATGTTATTCTGCCTCATATCCAGCACGCGTTATATAATGCCCACACAAGCATGCATGCCTTGCAGAGCCATCTCAACCCTCAAACTGTTGGATCACTGAAACCGCAAGATTGTGGGTATGAGCACGACCAAGGTCAATTAATGGCTGTAATATCGCAGAAAACCCTCCAGGTTAATTGGTAAGTCATATGCTCATGTCATAAGTGTATCAGGTCAATTTGCCCTTGCAGGATGGCTGAGGTCAAATATTGCAAATTCTGTCGGTGTAAGAAACCATCACTCAATTCATGTAAAAAAAAATGTAATTGCCTGATATGATTAGCTTGAGTTCTGCTGCATTTTGGCATGTCTGAAACGTTTGCACTAATAATGAAGTAATCTTTAAATAGTAGTATTTAGGACAGATGCGAATGATAAATACTGATAATTCATGAAAGGTTCATTTGTACTATATTAAACACCTGGGGCCGGATTTACAAAGGCCGTTTTTCTCTTGCACGTGTGTACAATAAACGCACGTTTAAACACCACATACACGCGTGCGTATAAACATCCGTTTAAACTAAATTTACAAAAAAGTTACACGCACGTTTAACTCATGAGAAGTGAACTCTTGAAATAGTCTGTGAAATCAACGAAACTCCAACACTAAGATAATCACTGACAAACCCATACATTATGAAAGTGGGTGTCCATAGTAAGTTTCAAAATGTAAAGTAAATGGAATGTCAGGCGTTGAACGTGTATAAGCCTTTCCAATGATGGGCGGGGTGCAAATACATGCTATTACGATACACCGAAGTATATTCCTATTCTGAAAACAAAATGATAAAGGGTGGGGGATCTGGACCCCTGGACATGCTGTTGGATCCTCCCTTAAAAATGTTGTTGTTGCACGTCCAAATTGTGTTGTCTGTTAAATATTTCTCGTCTTTCTACACATTGAATTTTTTTCCGAGGATGAATGAATGATTATAATACTAGCCATCAAAGAACGTTCTGATCTAATTGAAGACAAAAGTAACAACGCAGCAATAATGAGGAAAAAACCATACAGCATGGGTTGAGGTTAGTGCAGAAATTACAGCGGCATTCCCTAATCGAAAGTCGTGCGGTATAAAGGACTATGGAGTTGTGGAGGCGAATGAAAATTAAAGCAACAAAGATTGTCAGGGATAAGAACGTAGATCTAGTGAAAACAGGGGGTGGAGACCAAGTTTGTGGCGAAGTTGACGAAGAATCATTAATAATATTAAATATTATTAAAAAAGAGCTGAAGGTGTTCTTCAACACTTGGGATGATGATAGCGAGCGTCAACCACTGTCAGCTACAAATGAGACACCAACCCCAACCGGCAAGCAGACCAAGCAACTGGAAACCGAAGATATAGAGCCGACTATCCCTAGCGATCAGTCGCAATCCTCGTTTAGCTCGAGGTAACTACTAAATGTAATAGGTCAAAATTCAATAACAACCAACCAATTGCAATATATTCATTTATTATTAACAGGTATTAATTTTAAATATTCCAAAATCATCATCATTAATAACATACATAACCAGGGTTGATAATCGGAACATGAGTGCCATTGATAGGTCCAATAATTCCCGGGATTTGCTCTATGTCAAAAAAAATCCCTGCATAACAGCTGCTTGAAGGTTGTAGGGAAAATACACAAAATTATGTTTCACACTACAAATGGCGTCAGTTACACGATGAATTGCCTGGCAGCAAGCTGATTGAGAAATGCTAAGTGTATCGCAGACTGCTTTCTGGAATGAACCACATGAACAGAACCGAACCGTGATGGCCAACTGCAATGCTGGTGTCAATGCGCTGCTTCTCCTTGTGGGGTGGGTTATATCCAAACGGATGGTTTCCATTAAATGCACAGAACTATCTTTACTAAGTCTAAATCTACCGATAAAATCCTCATCTGAGTATTCCTCAAGTGGGTTAAATCGGTCCCTAAATATACGTAACCGTCTTCTTTCTTGCATTTCATCATCCTCTTGCTGAATAATTTGAAATAAAGCGACAATGTCCATTACTGTGTGCAACAAACATTTCTGTAGTAATGATTAAACGCACGAAAAACAACCCATTACCCGTGTTTAGCAAATCCCATTGTTATTTGATCAGTCGTTTAAACACACGTTTAGGAATGAAAAACGCGCGTTTAGCATTTTGTTATCGAAATACCGTTTTTCGTTAAACGCACGCGTTTAATAAACTTACACGCATATAAGAGAAAAACAGGCGTCGTAAATTCGGGCCCTGATGTTTTCAATGATTGAACATCATTCTTTATTAATGTGGACATTGTTATTGGATGAGGTTTATAATTATTATCTGGGATAAGGAGGAAGGGAGGAGAATTTGTGTATTTTTTTTAAGTGTCACTTGAAATGTTCTTCTGTATATGCGAAGTTATGTCTCATTCAGTATTCTGCGGCCATTTTGGACGCCATCTTGGAATTATGCCAATTAGGTCAACTCCAAAAAATCACAGTAATGGTACCAATCAATTATTTGGGGTTAAAACATATTTATAGACACAAAGATTAACTTCTTGTGGCACTTACTTTAGAAGATATGGTCATTTGATGAAATTCTCTAAAAGTCTTTATTTTAGGGGGTAGGGATAAAATGGGCCCCATGGGTATCATCCAGCACCCCTAGGTATGCAATTGAAAGCGGTATTGCTCTGAGCACCTATTGAAGAAACTTTTGGCCAATTTGTGGAACTCTGCTTACAGTATTGTTTGACTGAGAAGCCATTAGACTTTCAACTACTTTCAAATTGAAAGCGATTTTTGAGTAAAAATATATAAAATAAGGTCATTTTATACCCCAAACCTACGTTTATGACCTTCAATAATGCTAAAATATAGTTAGTAACACAAAAACAATTGAAATAAATAAAAATGAATGATTTGAGGGTGTCAAATAATTATTTATTGCATGAAACTCCATTATCGTCATTTTAGCCTTTTGGCAGCCAATCAAAAATCATAAATGTGCTCTGCTGAGAAAACGTACTTAACCTGGAAGTGTTACCGAAACATTTTCTTAAGGCCTTGGCATATAGAACAAGAAAATGCAAGTTAATTCTCTAAAAAAGAAATGTACACGAACTGCCCCCAGAGCCTATACTACACTCTAATACCACAATGATCCCAAGTTTGACATTAAATACCATTACATTGATAATATTTGAGTTCGCGATAACAAATATTTCACATATTAATCACTAATGCACTAATATTTGTAAACAAGAACATAAAATATAATCTAGATAATAATGACTGGAATTGACACACTACATGATTTATAAAACATGTATAGGTTTATGAAGTTTGTTTATTCTTAAAACTAAATTGATGTTATTCATAAAACTAAATTGATGTTAAAATGATTTAACTTGAACTAACTTGAACAATAATACTTTGTAGCAAACTGAAAACATAAAGGGACCTGTTTGCCTGGGTCATCACCTGAAACAAAAATAGCTATATAAAAGTTACTGGTAGTTAATAGCTAGTGTCATAATTAAACTGGTGATAATAGAATACATTCATTTAAACTTTTGTCATTTTCATTATTTTTCCAGTTCACTGAAATGATAACTGCCGTACAGAATTCATTCATATGTTATGTTTATTTCATTTACATTATACGGTCTTAAAATACAACAAGGCTCTAAATCTGTGTTCCACCTACATGTATAAGTATTAGCTTATCTCTAAATGAGATTTTTAGTCTTGCTTAATGCTACTCAACTTTAGAGGAAATAGAGTGTAAACTGAATCAGTCAAGACTGGTAGGTATTTCATTGTAGTATGTCATATATGTGTTTGAACCCTAAGTTCAGAGGCACATAAATGACATTGTATTTTGAGCAATTATTGTATCACTGAATCGCAGTGATTAGTATGATGTCATTACTGTGGTATACCGTGGTACATTAAAAAAATTGCGGTATACTGCGGTATGTGTTTTTTCGCGGTACCCAACCCTACTAATTATTATTTTTTTAATGGATCTACAAGTCAATTCTTTGAATTTCCTTTTCATGAATGAATGAATTAATGTTTAACGACACCCCAGCACAAAAATAAACATCGGCTATTGGGTGTCGCAAATGGTAAGACTAAAAAAATATTATTTATATATATACTAAAAGGCAAAAGTTATTGTGACACACAAAAGACAAAGACAATTGATGCTAAGTTTTTACTGCTGTGTATGAAACATTATAATATGGAAAGAGAAATGTCCAAAGGTATGGAAAATCAAGGTAAGTATATTAAAAAACTTTGTATAGAAGTCAAAGTGTTTTAAAAACTTTCTGGATGGAATTTAAAATATTCCAAAACATTTCTGTTGACATATATATAATTTCTCATTGCCTTGAGATGATCACACTCCACCAAAATGTGGCGCACAGTCAGTGTACACTGACAATGTTCACACTGAGGAGGAGGCTCCTTTAAAATAAATGAATGTGTTAAATATATATGCATGGCTGACGAGGGCACCACACAAAACCACCTCATCTTTCCAGCACTGCCTGTAGGATGGCCGCCACTCTCCCAGGCCTGGCTTGAAAGAATGAAACTTGTTCGCAATCGCACTGTCCCAATCATCTTGCCAAGTCGAAAAAGATATATTAGTTAACCCTAGCAGCATCCAAAGCCAATTAGATCGGCTTTATATAATGAATGTGAAATGCCAGAGCCGATCTCGTTGGCTCTGTTTTTACGACCCTGCCGTTTGTCAGTTCTTGGTCATAACTACTTAAAACAAAATATGTGATTGATTGAGCTATCTAACATAGACAGGAAGTTATTAGAATTGACCAATGAGGTGTTAGTTTATAAGCTATTCTAAACTCGGCCATTGACCATCTTTCCAAATTTGTTTTATGAAAACAATGGGCAATTTATCAGACGGATCATACAGCAGTGATGATAACATTCCACTGAATTTAGTTGCTGGTGAATTAAGGATATGGCAGATAATATTTGACGATGATGGAAGTGAGTTTAATGGTTTTGAAGAGGACGAAATTGACAACGATCATGAAGCACCATCAACCGATGAAGACGAAAATGTTGATCCCGAAAATGCAGATGGTATTTGGGTTGATTTACTTCCGGGTAGCGAAACTCGTGAAATAATTGAACTACCACAGTTTAATGTACGTTCTCCAGGACCAAAACATTTACCAGAACGTAATTCCGACCCCGTGAAATACTTTCTGCTGTTTTTTCACAGTTGATTTTGTCACCCACATTGTCAGAGAAACAAACCGGTATGCTTGCAAAACTATTGAAAATATGAAAGACGGATTGGATGCTCATCCTCATTCTCGTTTCCACAGGTGGGTTGATGTAACAGTAAACATAATTTACAAATACCTAGGCTTGTGTTTGAATACTGGACTGATTAGGAAAAAAAATATTCAACACTATTGGAGAAATAAATATCACTGTCAAGATGTACCTTTTTACAGAGCTGTAATGTCATATAATACTTTCATGCTGATAAATCATATGCTTCATTAGAATAATGATGAGAATCAAGTACCGCGGGAGCACAATGGCTTTGACACATGGTTCAAATTGCATACTATGCTTGACCACGTGAACAGACTTTTCAAGTACTACTTTATTCCGGACCAAATGATATGCATAGATGAAAGTATGGTTGACACGAAGAATATACAGTGTTATATACATTGATGTTTATATTTCACAACTTCTAAGATACCTCAGGGCATGCACATCATATGCCAATTTTAAAGACTGACATACCATTCTGGTACAGAAGTTGTTTCATCAGGGTTATAACATCCAATTCAAAAAGTTCTATGGTCGACACTGTGAGGCCATTTCACGATATGACGCATTACTGACAAAAATGATGTCTGATGCAATACCCTATTTTGACCTTGTACGTACATTTTCATCCTTTTGGTGAAAATGGTGTACACTTTTACCTTATTGTGGACTTTAAATAGGTGCTGTGGGTTGTGCTCACGATGGGTGCCACCGGTGGGGCAGGATATGCTCATCTTTCGCGAACACCTGATATCATCACCATTTTCATGGTGATTCATGAGTGCATGCCATCACAGTCCTATGTATTCCATTGGTCTCTGTGCGGGTTTGTATTTGCGGACTGGGAGGTGCAAGAAGGATGAACTGTGCACTGCCGTATCTCCTTGGGAGTTCAGGAAGCATGAAGTGTACGCTGCTGGTCCCACTGTTAGGAACTCACCCCATAGTGGATCATGGAAACTATCACGACCTTGTATAGAACATCCTCTGGACTCTGCCTTGTGCAGGGATAAGATTTTGACTGCGCCATGGTTTTGTCGTTTAGAATTTAGAGATTATATACAATATATGCCAAATAAACGTCATTGCAGATTTGGAATTTTAAAAATTGAATTATGTGACAGCAAAACTGGTTATGTCTTGCATACATAATTATATGCAGGCAAATACTTCTCTATGCATTCTGATGATGGGCAAGGTTCTGCAGTGGTAATGCATCTTCTCAGGCAAGCAAATGTATTCCATAAAGGGTACCATCTAATCACTGATAACTTCTATACAAAACTAAAATTAGCAGAAGATTTGTATCAAAAGGGAACTCTGTTGTCCGGCACAATACGTCAAAATTCGAAAGGATTTCCTCAGACTTCAATGGAAGCTAAGCTGCAGCCGCCACAAACCAAATATATGAGAAAAGGACCAGTCCTTGCCTTAGCATTTCGGGAGAAAACAAATCTCAACATAAATTTTTTGATATGTTATCTACTGAAAGTTTTGCTTTGGATAAAATTATTAAAAAGAGAAATGGTGTCGAAATTCGAAAAACAGTTGCTGTACTGACCTACAATATTGGGATGGGTGACGTCGACTTGATGGATAGAAAGATCTACCAAATTGCAGCAGAGAGATCAACCAACCTCTACTGGATGAAGATTTTCCGTAATATAATGGACGTATCATGTCGCAGTGCTTATGAACTATATTTATGCAACACGGACAGATATAATATACTATCTTGCCAAGATTTTATTTCGGAAATAGTTGGTAGTTTGTGTGGAAACATTGGTGAAGCTGAAGTTCCAGATACAAATGATGGCAACACTCATCAGCTGAAATTACTTCCTGGTGAAAAGGAAAGAAACTGTGTGGTGTGCAGTGACCTTGATGCAGGAATTCGTCACAGATCCCGACACTGGTGCCCAGACTGTGATGTTGGCATTCATGAAAAGTGTATGTCACAACTGAAACATTACAAACGTGTGAGAACCCATGGACGAAAGAAAAAAGAACAGTGATATATTTTGGTATTTACATGCACTATGAAATAATTTCATAAACATATAACTAAATCTGTGAATTTGTAGACATTTGCAACCCCATCCCCAAAAGGTTGTTTATGGTCTTCAGACTGATCATATTTTTTTGCCCACAGATTACATAATAATGCAGTGCAATATATTTCCAAAATTATAGCAGATAATTCCATAATTCTTTCAATAATGTATTCTTATGGTATTTTATAAGATACAATGATATATAGCTTTATGAACTCGTATTGTCCTGGTAACAATTCCAAAGTTTCTTCAGTTCATCAGTGGCCATCTTTTTTTTGGTCACATGACATAATTTGCATATTTTATTTTGCAAATATAAAACTGTAAAAAACAAGATTCATGTAAATATGTTCACTAAAAATATTGTTTAGCATAATATGAAATTTAAAATCCAGTAGGGGACACCAACATGGACACGAGACAAGTTCAAAGCAGACTTGTTAGCAACATCTGCCTTTTCGTTACCCTTAATGCCAACATGGCTGGGTATCCAACAAAATATAACATCTTTATTGGCAGTTGATTAAAAAAAAAAAAAACACTTCCGTATCACCATCCCAACAGTGTACTGTAAAGCTTGGAAACACGAAAGTGAGTCAGTAAAAATAATATATTTGGATGCTTATGAATCCTTGATCTGTTCCAGGTTTCAGAGGTAAATACTTATGCTGAATCGGACAGTCTCATTCCAATATCAAATCTTAAATAGGCCTCGATTGTTACATATATGTTCATAATTATATAGGCTGAAATAGGCCTTGATTGTTAAATGTGTGTTCTAAATTAGATAGCGGAGTTCTATATAGGCTGATATAAGAATTGATTGTTAAATGTTCATAATTAAATTGTGAAGCTCTATATAGGCTGACATGCCAATCATGTGAAACAACAAAGCATTCTACTGCAGTAAAAGTAGTGGACTCACAGCCCATCAGTGCCTCCACCCCCATCAGCTCTCAAAGAAAACTAAAATCAGACATAACTCAGCTATTCATGACATTTCTGACTGTTCTGAAGTCAGCTACACAGAGAATGACCTAATTAATGCACTGCAAGAAGAGATAAAACAGGTAAAACAGCAATTGAAAGACACACAAGCTTTACTGCAAGTACACGTTACATGCAGAAAAAAAACGAAAAAAAAAACTGTTGACCAATTTAGTGTAATGACTCAAATTAACAAAACAATATAAAATGATGCAATAGTTCAAACAATAACAATTCCACAAAAGAGTAAAACATCTGTAGAAAATCCGTGTAACATTCAGTGTGAAAATTAAAACACAAAACATCTACATATAGATATTGAAAACACCATGGAAACAATGTCAGAGCTCAGTTTACAGCATACTGTCAGTGACAGCTACCCTAAAGCATGCCCAAATGACGTTTCCAAGACGTTTGTTGTCACCAATACCAAGTTACCTAGTTATCAACCAGATGGACAGACATAGAGACCATTCCAAAAGAGAGTGATAAAAACTAAAGAAACTTTGATTATTAAGTCATGATCCCTTTTAAAAGGAATAAAGACCAGAGGTCTACAAAACACAGACGTATACATACAAACAGAGGAGTGCAGATAAACGACATGAGAAACAGATTAAGAAGCAGGGACCTGACAAACTACAAAACAATAATCTTACATGTTGGTGGAAATTATCTCAGCTCAAGACATTCATTAAAGGACATAGAAATGGATTATGATGATTTAATATTCGAGCTTCAAACCACTAAACGAACTCTCAAAGGACCTGTGTGAATATCACAACCTCACATTACAGATACAAGTTTTGCTAAGTATGCCCAACACGCGGTCACATTCAAAATGAAATATTAATTCTTTCATCCAGATGGAATTCACTTAACCAACAAAGGAACTTAAAATTTCTTTAAAAATATAGATTACCATGTGAGCATTGTGAAAACTAACACTACAGGTACAACATGCAAACTTTGTGGAGAAAAACCCCAGACCAGTGCTACATGTGGACATGGCAGACCAGTTTAGTTGCATCTCCACTGAACTTAAAATATGAAACGTTTTTAGTCCTCAGTCATCAGTGGTTCCTGTTTTACAAAACTTGTTCTGTGGAAATTGTTATATTTGGATATTTGATTCTGTGTTAATTTGTCAAGAGTTGTTCTAGAATAGAACTTACAGTGAGTATTTTATTGTTATATGTTGTTTTCACAACAAAACTGTCATGACCGACTTGTGTGGCAAAGTTACAGAGCCAGATTCTGATATATGTAATGACAATTATTCAGGTGATGACAATTCCATTGACCAAATTTCATCTACATCCTCATCCTTTAATGGTTTCACACAGGCTGACATTGTTGAGACATTTACCAATATTGATTTTGCAAGTAAAATCATAACTGATAACCTGCCTGCTTGTGAATTTCAAAACGATTATGTGTACAGTGATTTCTGGCCAAATGGTGATATAACAATAAAGCATAACAGTGGGTGTATTACTGTGCACTTTCATAACCCAGGTATTCTACAAAATGTTTGTGATATTATTTATGATTTTTTTTGTCAATAATAGAAATAGGAAAATGCTAAAACTAACTCATCATCATGATGAGAGTGTGTACAATCTAACCCTTACAACATATGAACTTACATCCATACTACATCTCCAAGGCAACTGAAATGGATTTCCATGGCTCATGGGGGACTTTTCCAACATACTAAAGACTGTAAACTTTGATAAAATTCATTTAATATCTACCCTACACAAAGAGCAGACAGGAGCAATTAATAACAGGTGTGGGAACTGGAACAAAAGCCAGTCTTATACAACAGAACTGTCACGGATCTTGTGTAAATATGACCAGCATCAGTAATGTAGAGGTACCACATAGCCAAGACCTAAAAACTCAGCAAACAATGCCTAAAACATTAATTATGTTTTAGCAGGCTAATTACATGATCTCAGAAGAGGAACTTATAAAAACAAAGGAGGAATTACACTTTCTGAAACAAAAACACTCAGGTCAAGTTAAGAGACTCATTGACACTATTCTTCATATTGAAGAAGAAAATTCTAGTCTAAAAGCCAGTGCAATAAACTCTAAAAAAAAAAGAGCAATAAAATAACAAAACTGAAATTGAGAAATTAAATTTCAACAACAGAGAATTGAGTCAATCATTGAGTCATGCAAAGAAACAAAATACAAAATGTGCAGATGAACTCAAAGAAGCCAAATCAAAACTACAGAAAGAATCTGAAGAATCATTATTGCTAAATGCAAAGGTGAAAGCTCTGAAAAACTAAAATTAAAAGGTACTGCTGAAAAAGATGAAATGGTTAGAGCAATTCTATAAAAAAAATGAGCTGACAACTGATTTGAAAAAAAAATTGATTAAAACATGCATTGTAAAATTGATTACCGTATTTGACCGGAAATAAGCCCATGTCTTTGAATAAGCCCCCCTCCGTTTTGATAGCATTTAAGAAAATAGGCCCTCATTCATAAATAAGCCCACCCCCAACTTCGTCACATATACAAAATTGCAAGTTTGCTCAAAGTTCATTTAAAAGGTCATACCTCCTGCAGATGATTAAACACAAATGTAACACAATATTTTACCACCAGTGAGGTTTAGCAGTCTAACACTAACAGTGTGTAACATTGTTTTCAGTTTCATGCCTGCAGTATTTCTTTGAAGTACACAAGCCTCAATCTGAATTAAAACCAATGTCTATTTTTGCCACCACACTGGGTTCGCAGTTAATGTTAATTAGGCAAATACCTTATTCTGATTGGCTAAGAACAATGACCTAGATTGACAAGTTGTTTTAGTGTTACAGTTAGCTTGGCTGGCTGTGTCAAAAACGTGTGTATACACTATGGAGTTTGTTGTTAATTGCTGTTATTTTATGTCTTCGTGGCATTACATTTTGGATATAAATAAACAGCACTGGTAAGTAATTTTAACATAGGTGTGGTTCTGATAATTAGATCCTAGTAAAAATAAATATTTTTTTAAATTAATAAACAATTATTATTTATTAATAACAAATGGAACACTAATTAATAGATGT
>JAECMU010054209.1:0-11870 GCA_016106625.1 Dracogyra subfuscus | reverse complement strand
AGCCAACCCCCATCAGTCGAGCCAACCCCATCAGTCGAGCCAACCCCATCAGTAGAGCCAACCCCATCAGTAGAGCCAACCCCATCAGATAAGCCAACCCCCATCAGTCAAGCCACCCTCCATCATTGGTCCCATTAGGCTAATTCTGGTTCCAGCTAGTGTTCTAAAACTGGTATAACAAAGCCCATGGTAATATGATGGTATGTGTATATACCATTCTGTCTGTGGGATGAAAAGAAAGAATTGTTTTCTTTAACAAACTACTCAACACATTTCATTTACAGTTATATGGCGTCAAGACATATGGTTAAGGACCACATGGATATTGAGATAGGAAACCCACTGTTGTCACTTCATGGGCTACTTTTTTTTCCGATAAGCAGAAAGGGTTGTTTTATATGCACCATTTCAGAGAGTGTAGTACATACCACAGCCTTTGGTATACCGGTTATGATGCACTAGATGGAACAAGAAACAGCCCAATGGCAATGGGCCCAGCGATGGGGATTGATCCAAGACTGACTTTGCATCAAGTGAGCACTTTACCAGTCCTGCCCTGTTTGTGGGATGGTGCCTATAAACGATACCTTCACGTTTGCTGATAATTACCAGCCTCGGTGGTGTCGTGGTTCAGCCACTGGACATAAGGCTGGTTGGTACTGGGTTTGCAGCCCAGTATCGGTTCCCACCCAGAGCAAGTTTTAACGACTCAGTGGGTAGGTGTAAAATAATTACACCCTCTTTTTCTGACTAACAACTAACCCACTGTCTTGAACAGACAGCCCAAGTAGCTGAGAGGTATGCCCAGGACAGCGTGCTTGAATCTTAATTGGATATAAGCACAAAAATAAATTGAAATGAAAAGAAAATGCTAATAATTTTTTGTTTGTTTGTTTGACGACGCACTCAATACATTATAAGTACGGTTATATCGGCGTCGGACATATGGTTATGTCGAGAAAAAACCCACTGGTTAGCTGACGGGGATCGATCCTAGACCAACCGTGCATCAGGCGGGCACTGTACCACTGGGCTATGCTTCCCGCCGAAAATGCTAATAATCCCATAGAGCTGTGGCAGCGGAATTCCCATCTTATTATTCCTGCAGTCTTTAACCATACGTCTGATGCCATATAACCATAATTAAAAATAAGTGGAATACACAGTTAATTAAAACATTTCTCTTTTTTTCTTCTTTTTTTTCTATGGCAGCCTGTCTCATACAATTAAAATCTAACCCCCCCCCCAAAAAAAAAAATAATAATAATAAAAAAAAACCCAAACCCAATCACATGAGAAACCCAGCAAAAGCTCTTTCACAAATGGATCGTCAAAAGTATGTTTTGTTTAACGACACCACTAGAGTACAATGATTTATTAACCATCAGCTATTGGTTGTCATACATTTGGTAATTTTGACAAAGTCTTAGAGAGGACATCCACTACATCTTTCCATTAGTAGCAAGGGATCTTTTATATCCACCATCACACATGCAGGATAGCACATACCACATTCCTTGATATACCAGTCGTGGTGCACTCTACCACCAGTTGGAAGCTAAGCATTCCTGTTACATCTGTAGTAATATGAATACATTATATATAATGTATGTACCGGCATGTTTTATGTGTCAAAGCGGGCAACATAGCCCAGTGGTACAGTGCCCGCCTGATGCGCAGTCGGTTTAGGATCGATCCCCATCAGCTAACCACTGGGGGTTTTCTCGACATAACAATATGTCCCACGCCAATATAACCGTAATTACAATGTGTTGAGTGCGTCGTTAAAGAAAAAAAAAAAGAAAAAAAAAAAGAAAAAAAAGAAGCTTTTATGCGTCAATGTAACAAGCTGATAAGGCTTTTTCCCCATCAGTGTTAACACTATTTGTAGCATCTATATTTTATATATCTCTCAACACGGATGATAAAAAGAATTAATTTGGATGTGGAACACTGCACTGACATCACTGCTGTACAAATCTGGCAGCTCTACCAGATCAACACCATGTCAAGAGGTGGTAACATTATTCTGTTACTTAATGTACTTTAGATATAAATATAGTTTATTTGTAGCACATGTCTTCTGCATGTTGCTAGATTTAGGGTTATATCTTACGCATGATTATATCTGAATGAATGAATGAATGAATGAATGAATGAATGAATGAATGAATGAATGAATGAATAAATGAATGAATGAATGTGTACTAAAACCACAACACAAAAATACCTATCGGCCGTATTGGGTATCGGAGTAAAGAAAGAAAGAAATGTTTTATTTAACGACGCACTCAGCACATTTTATTTACGGTTATATGGCATCAGACATATGGTTAAGGACCACACAGATTTTGAGAGGAAACCCGCTGTCGCCACTTCATGGGCTACTCTTATATTGATTAACACTAAAGGATCTTTTATTTGCACTTCCCACAGGCAGGATAGCACAAATGATGACCTTTGTTGAACCAGTTATGGATCACTGGTTGGTGTAAGTGGCTTATACTTACCCAGTGAACCTTGCGGAGGACTCAATCAGGGTTTTGAGTTAGTATCTGAATTAAAAATCCCATGTCTTGACTGGGATCCGAACCCAGTACCTACCAGCCTGTAGACCGAAGGCCTAACCACGACGCCACTGAGGCCGGTGGGTATCAGAGTATAAATTATTCTGTTCTTAATATACTTAAGATATAAACAGATGGATGAATTTATTTGCAGTATGAACTTACTAATCTTCTGCTTGTTGTTAAATTTAGTGTTATATCTAATAAATAATTTTATTTCAGTACATATTATGGTAATACAAAAATGATCTCGATTATCTGGCACAAATCTTAAAGGGAGAGTAAACTCAAATATGAGCCTTATGTGTTGGAAAGATGCATACCCGGACCACCAACATATACAGGTACTGACACTTTAACAAATGAAAAATGCTTAATTTTAGAGTTAATAAAAGAAAAACCATTATTATTCCTGCTAACAGTTGGCAGCTTATCCCACAATACTCTGAAATCGTTAATAAAACTGGCTTATATATGTCTTTGTCTAGACAGCAGGAAGTAATTACATGTACCTTGACCGGTTACCTTCCAAATATACACCTGCCAATCAGGAACCACAGGTAAAGGCCACAGAAAGAAAAGACCAGTCTGATTATCATTTTAGTATGTGGGTTAATATATGGATAAAATATAATACAGTTATTTCGACCCTTTCACAATGGTGGGTGGTGTTTGTTGTTTTTTATTGTCCCAGATCAATGTGATTATGTGAAGAATGGGCCTTGAAACACTGACTTACACAACTTAAGAGTTTGTAACATAGCCATATCCATACACTCATACATAATGTATATTTTCACAGACATACACATATTTTTTGTGATTTAAATGTACCAAATTATTTTATTATTTGTGCCCGAGTAAGTTTTGATCAGAGGGGAAAAGAATGAAAAAAGAAAGAAAACAAAATTACGCATAAATAAATGAATAAGTGGAATTTGTTGTTTTCTTTTGTTTTTTTGATGGAGTGGAAATACTAGTAAGAAAAATTAGTACAGTTAGCAGATGTCTTACGGAATTTTGTGGATCTTGTTTTACTTGGGTTTTTTTTCAAATGAAAACGTCGAGCCACTTGCCTCAGCATTCATTAATTGTTAATACTCGCAATTTTTTAAATAAATGTATTTCTCTATTTTAAATTTCCTTTTTAAAATAACTATTATAGTATTAATACATAACAAAATGTAAGCATTTTCATGGTGAACTCCTATTTTGTCAAATATTCAATATTCTACAGCTGTTGCAAAGTTTCAGGCAAGTTATTACAAAATGTACATTTATCTGAATCTACGTAGTGTATCATATGTAAAAAGGTATTTGTATCAATAATTCTGTGTAGCAGTCTGTACTGAAACCATATCAAAGTGGTGTCTTTTAAACATTTAAAAGGTAAAACATAATATTTGTCCCATGTAAAGCAATCAAATGTTAGACCCTTATTTGCATATTTTGATGTTTGTGCCTTTGGAAGTGTAATTTTTTTGTTCAAAATGTACATAACCTTACTTAATTACCGTGTTTGTATTTACCAACAGTTTAAATTTAAATGGCAGAACTGGTCTTTTAACAGCAATAAATGAATTTTTGTTACAATGTTTTTAAAAAAGATTCTACAGCATTAATTAGTGACACATAAATCATAATATAAAAAAAAGAGTTTTTATTGTATATTATTGGGTGAAAGTTTCAAATTCAAAAAGGATTCCTTGTTCATCACCATTGGGCTATTTCTCGTCACAGCCAGCGCACCACGACTGGTATATCAAAGGCCGTGGTATGTGCTATCCTGTCTGTGGGATGGTGCATATAAAAGATCCCTTGCTGCTAATCGGAAAGAGTAGCCCATGAAGTGGCGACAGCAGGTTTCCTCTCTCAGTATCTGTGTGGTCCTTAACCATATGTCTTACTCCATATAACCGTAAATAAAATGTGCTGAGTGCGTCGTTAAATAAAAAAAAAAATATTTCTTTCTTTCCTTGTTCATCAAGTAAGTTGTCAATGAAAATAATTCCTCTGTTATTTTTTAATACCTTTGTGTTATACCAATTCTAAAGCTACCATTTGCAAAGACAAGCCAAGACTTTTACAAAGCAGTCAAAAATAATAGAATGTGATATAAAAATACCAAATCAGTTTATTTTGCTGTCCATGGCAAGATTTTTATTTTTTATTTTTTTTACATACATCATGAAAGGTTAAACCTTGTAAATAAAGTTGACATATAGCTATGCTAGCAAAAGGAAGGTCAGAATACTGATGTTAAAGGGACATACCCCAGTTTTTAAACACTAAGACATAGTTTTGACTATTAGAGGCATTTTTTGATAACTAAAATCATACCTTACTTAAATTTTATTATTTAAAGTATCCATTTCCGTACATTCGAAGTGTTTTTGGTAATCTTGATGTTTTTTAATATCACAAAATACATTTCTCATATTTTTAAAAAGGCACGTGCCTCTGAGAAGTAACAGTTATGAAGTTGAGTTTTATTCTATTTTAGAGGGTATTTCACCATTTCAAATTCAAGACTCATGTTTCACTCAATTGTAACTTTATCAAAATGTGTTACAGGTTTGTAAATTAAACTAAACTTAATGTTAATTTTCATGTCCCTTTAATTGAAGAAAAATGAACAATAAAATAAAAGCATCAACACAATATGAGAATTTAATAACTTTTACAAACTTTTAATACAATTCAAAGATTTCAAAGACCTATTAAAAAAAATTCAAAGACTTTCAAGGAATTTAAAGACCACTACGAACTCAAATTATATAGCTGCTTTACATCACTTCTGTTTCACGATCACCTTCCCAAATAGTCGACTTCACTTACTTTTATTTTCACAAAAAACGGTCAGCTCTCCATATAGAATTATTGTTTTAGTAACGTGCAAAATATTTTAATTCCAAACTGAAGATTTATCAGGCATTCTAATACAATCTCAATAAGATAGCTTACTGTAATTGGCTTAAAGCTTAAAACACAAAATATACTAAAACAAAAAATAACATGGCCACCATTACATCATAAAATAAGTCAGTTTTAAATCTGCAAGGTTACCTCCATGGTTACCACTTTAATAAACACCTTTCCATATAACAAAACAATACATACCACATATTTTGTTATGTCATGGTTGTAGAAAATTGGTTGGGACAGGTAAAAACCTGAGAGGTCCCTAAAGGGTATCAATCCTATGTACCCCCATACACTTCAGATGAGCTCTCTATTACTGAGTTATTCCTTCCCTTCATCAGAACAGTAAAACAAAAAATTGAATTGATTAATAACCAGTAGAACATCAGGGCCATACCCAGGGGGGAGGGCAATTATCTCTGATATACAAGTCATGATGCACACTGGCTGGAACGAGAAACAGGCCAATGGTTCCACAGATGGGGATGGATCCTAGACCGGCTGTGCATCAAGAGAACCCTTTACCACTGGGCTACATCTCATCCCTCATAAGAACTATTACAAAATGCATAAAAATTATCGAAACCTGCAATCACATTAACCCACTACAAATGGCATCCAGCGGGTTGTTGATAAAAGCTTGGAGCCTGAAACCCCAGAAGAAAGGAGTGTGTAATGTATCTCTACATAACCTGTTACATTTCTTACAGCTTATACCTGTGTTCTGGTGTATGAGGCCGCAGCATATGGTGGTTCCTGGCAGGCGCCCGGGTCGGGGCACAGGTAAACCGTGTTTGTGCTAGTGTATGATTCTACACAAGAGCTTGCAATCACCCACAGGTAAACATGATGATACACATATCACCAGATGACTGCTTTTAGCAATAGGTGTATAGTCTCTAAAGTGCACATATGTCTTTGTGTAACTAACACTTGTGTTACAGAAAGTACTCTTCTCAAAGTCTGGATGCTAACTGAAGGAATGGTGGGGTTTTGTTGCTTTTGGTGTCATTAACAGACCTTTTTAAACTTATATGCATGTTTAGATTAAAAAACCAGTCATGGGCATATGCTTTAGCAAAAAAAGAAGAAGAAAGAAATGTTTTATTACACTAAACACATTTTATTTATGGTTACATGGTGTCAGACTTACATGGTTAACCTTATGTTGCCACTTCATGGGCTACTATTTTCAATTACCAGCAAGGGATCTTTTATATGCACCATCCCATAGACAGGATAGCACATTCATGTAAACCAGTTGCAGTCCAAAGCTTGGTAACAGGTATGGGTGGGGAGGGGGGTTGTGCTATTGAATTTGGAAAAATCTCATAGGATTTTAAGCCAAAAAAGAAAGGCATGCACATTTTGATGAACGTAAATATTTTGCAATTTTGATGGTCGTTCGAAAGTAAATGTAACCATGTTGTCAAACAAAACAAACTAACTTTTATAGCCTCTCCATTGAGTTGTTAAAACTGACTTCAGTGATGAAGCTGGTACTGGGATGATACCCCAAAACGGCAGCACATGCCATCTGATAACTTAAAGGGACATTCCCCAGTTTTTAAACACTAAGACATAGTTTTGACTATTAGAGGCGTTTTTTGATAACTGAAATCATACTTTACTTAAATTTTATTGTTTAAAGTATCCATTTCCGTAAATTCGAAGTGTTTTTGGTTATCCTGATGTTTTTCAATATCACAACATACATTTCTCATATTTTTAAACAGGCACGTGCCTCTGAGAAGTAACAGTTATGTAGTCGAGTTTTATTCTATTTTAGAGGGTATTTCACCATTTCAAAGTCAAAGACTCATGTTTCACTCAATTGTAACTTTATAAAAATGTGTTACAGGTTTGTAAATTAAACTAAACTTAATGTTAATTTTCATGAACTGAAACTAAGGTATGTCCCTGTAATTAAGCCCCATACCACCCCACTGAAACCAGTTCTTTAACATATCTGTAGGTATGATAGTAGGAAACCAACACAGTTTTAGAATATTGGTATCTGTTCAATGTATTTCTGGTCATACTAACATTTGTGGAAGTCTAAATTAGATCCACCCCCCTCCAATAATTTCATATGTATAAAAAAATATATAGTAGGCAATGATAAGACCGTTTAAAGCTACCACAAATATTAAAACAATCAAAAAGACATCGGATATATAAAGACACCATGTCCTAATTAGGAACATTTATTTAAGGTGTAACTTTATTCATCAAAAGGCTTTATTTTATAATTCCAAAACACACAGGACAGTCCTTTTAAGATTAAAGGGTTTTATTTCCCTGGACTGCAGTAATTCATAATGATTTTTTTAATTTAAACAAAAAAATTAACGACGCACTCAACACATTATAAGTACGGTTATATCGGCATCGGACATATGGTTATGTCGAGAAAAAACCCCAGTGGTTAGCTGACGGGGATCGATCCTAGACCGACCGCACATCAGGCAGGCACTGTACCACTGGGCTATGCATGCTGCCCACTAATTCATAATGAAGTCTCTGCTATATATGTACAAACTAATGCACTATATAGTGGCCTAGTCTGTTAGCTACCAGATATACATAAATATATATACACGTATATATATATAATATATATATATATATATATATATATATATATAAACCATACATCTACATGTATCTGTATTCTAGCGGGCTCATTTGAATTCGTGATTGTTAAAATAACCATTTTCTCAAAGACTGTTTACAGAAAATGTAAGAATTAAAATAATCAACAATTTATGACAGCTGCATGAATTGACAAAAAGAACAGAAAGAATAAAGGAATGAAAGAGAGAAAATGAATGAATAAATAAATAAATAAATGAATGAATGAATGAATGAATGAATGAATGAATGAATGAATGAATGAATGAATGAATGAATGAATGAATGAATGATCAATACAATACTTAAGCATAAACAAATAAAATAGCTATTGAGTACACGGGATAAAAATTACACTGCATAAGTAACTGATGATACATTCAAATAAACAATGAAAGAATACAGCAAAATAAAAACAGAATATTTCTTGTTGGTTCAGTTTTAATTACATGTATATGTAAAAAAAAACACCTAGAAATAACAGATAAGATGATGCCTGATGGGTCGAGGTTCTGACAATGCATTTGATGATCCTACCCATCCTTGAAAAGAGAAGAGAGAAAAGATAAAATTCCTCAATTAGGCCGACAGCTTTTCAAAGAAGCTTATTACACTAGGAGTGATCAAGGTCTGGATGTTTGGCTTTGATGAGTGGCATGAAGTATTGGTTCCCACTGTGTGGTCAACATGTAAACAAGCCTCACTCATCAACAGAACGGCCAGCACCTCCAGCCATGCATCACCTTGTCTGACCATTCATGCTGTCTGGCCTCACTGTATTGGAAAAACACATGACCTTCCTGCGGAGTTCCAGTGGAACAGAGCACACACAGGTAAACTCTGGTAGATCGAGGCCAAATGGAACATGTAATTGATTTAGCTGCTCAATCAAAAGAGACGGAAATGGAGAGTGTGTGATTGCTAAAGCAGACAAAGAGAAACACACATTCTGAGAGCAGACTTCTAAAGCAATTCATGTCTACTATCAGGACCGTAACAAATTTTCATGAATCCAATGACCAAGGGTGTTTACTCTTGTCAAAGATAGGCAAATTCCCATAAAAGTTACAGTTTGTTTTATTTAATGACACCACTAGAGCACATTGATTTATTAATCATCGGCTACTGGATGTCAAACATTTGGTCATTTTGAGAGTAAAACAAAACAAATCCCCAAACAGGCCCCAAAATGTTTCATAAATCATAAGACCAAGGGTCATAACTGTCAAAAATAGGCAAATCCCCATAAACATCAAACTTGATCTGTAACTACATGGTAAAGCAATACAAATGTTAGCTCAAGAAAAAACAATACTGAAAAACTTTGATATCCAATAGCCTAGATTAGATCATCTATCTAGTGGTGTGGTTAACCAGAAATTTTAATTGGTAGTATATTAATATTTTCATTATCATTTATTCATGTAATCTATCATAAGATATGGCATGATTCTGTCTCTGTTGACAGGGTTTCTGCCAGAAAGGTAAACAGGTATTGCGCTATACATAAATGTTTTGCAGATATTTCTTTTAAGGAGGACACAATCAAGGCATTTGGCCTGGTATGCATATTCAACGAAATATATAGCACATTATTGCTTAATATCAACAAGTATAAGCATATAGTTAATTAATAAAATGGTTATTGTTACAGCTATTATGTATAACGGGCACATCCATTTTGTACCATCCCAGTGAATTTGCCCTCGGCGAGCTGGTGGTTACATAATACCTAACATGTCACGTCAGGAATTAGTCTTGAACTGAAGAAACAAAACAAACCTGATTTTTGCAGATGCATCCCAATATTCTTTAATAATAGTCATCCCAGTAAGCTAGCAACAATTACTAGTATATATTATATTTAATACAAAATTAACCAACATTGTCAAAGTGTTGAAATAAGTGTATTATGGTTTAAATAATGGTTTTCTTAGTTAATTGGTTGTTTCTTTTCGTGGCCTGTACCTGTGGTTCTTGATTGGCAGGTGTATATTTAGATGCTCTCCAGACACTGTGTCTAGATACACTAAAAAGACAGGCCTCTTTTATTAAGATCACAGGGTATTGTGTAATAACCTCAAAGTATAATGGACTTTACCAGCCGTCCCCCTTTATTACTGTAAGTAATTTTGTAAAACCTTTGATTACGGTAAGTAGACTTTCCCATCTAAAATCACAAAACTGACCAATTACGTAGTCCCAAAGAAAAGAAAATCATCACTTGGGTATCGTGAGTGATAGTTTTTGCTCGAACGTATCCTATCAATAGGCCTAATAATATGCATTTTTTCTTTGCATTTTTTAAAAGAAAAAAATACTATAACTCCATTTCATTATATTGATGCAAACTGAAATATATTTAGTTACTAGTAAATAGTTTTTTATACTATCAAGTCATTTATGTTGTTTTACAAGTCAGGTTGATGAAAACGAAGCACCTTGTCATAAATTAGAGTGTTTGTTTACACTGTGCATAATAACGAAGTTCGACGGAGATGACGTCACTTCACCCAAAACTACACCACCGGATGTCACAAAAACAAAACAAAATGGCTGCCCCCAATTAACAGGAATAATCATGGTTTTTAATTAATTTTAAAATTACGCGTTTTTCATTTGTTAAAGTGTCAGTATGTGTTGGTGGTCCGGGTATGTATCTTTCCAATACATAAGGCTCTTGTTGGAGTTTTATCTACCTTTAAGTTAACATTTTCACAAAATTAATTACTTTTTATCATTCCTGTATAATTTTCTTAACCCTAACACTAAACATATCCCTTTTTTTCTGGGAGAGGGCCCTCCCCTCCCCCTCCCCCCCTATAGCCCCTGTTGACTGCATGTGGATGCATTCAATTTCATAGCACCATAGATCATAGCAAGGGAACTGCTGTTCAAATTGTATAAATTACAGGGTCAATATTCCAACACACTTCAAACCTAGATCTAGGTAGCAAGGGCACTTACTATGGTCTGCTTTATTTTTATTATGTATGTCCTACTTTAAAATTATTTTCTAGCAGGTAAGACTGGACCCCACAAGAACCAGCAGCCAGCCGGTGGAATGACCAGTGTTGGCTCACCTGAAATGGTGTTTAGCAATCTGCTTCCCTGCACATGTCCTCCAGGCTCCAAACATTTATCTTACAATGAAACAAAATGTATGCAGTCTAATACCAGTCTGACACATTCATTGTGATTCTGAATCACGTGACAGAACATGTTCAACTGGCTGAGAGTATTCAGCAAAACATGCTGAGAAAAACTAAGGATAGAACAAATCATGTATGCTAACTGTATGAGAGCAGGGTACGAAGTTAAGGGTCGCCCGGTCGCCCGTGGCGAGTCAAAATGGTGTCGGGCAAGTCAAAACCGTATCACGTGTCGCCCGTCTGGCGACCCAAAATTTCCGCGTATTATGTTAGGTATAAAATGCAAATTACTAGTTCATCAGGAAGTTTAATTTTTATTTGTTTTCAGCTGGTTTCCCGTTACTGTTACTGCGCTATCAAACCCATATAGGATATAATAGCGACCACTTCCCCAGTCTATCGGACGCTCCAAAACCATTCGGAATGTCTCGACCAGTCGGCCATGTAATATTCGTAGGCTCAATCGGAACACCTTGGACATGTCCATCTTTAGTCACAATCGGAATAAATTGTCGCATTTCACTTTACATCGTATCATTTAGAGATATTGTCATCTGTTTCATAATTATTAAATAGTGATTTTGCCTTTAAGTTC
>JAECMU010054204.1:0-20194 GCA_016106625.1 Dracogyra subfuscus | reverse complement strand
AAAATAGTGATGTAACCATTTCAAATGGTGGTTCGATCTGATATGGTGACACTGTCGAGGAGTCAACGTTTAGTGCCTGTACTACAGCTTCAATAAAAGAGTCACTCAGACAGGCTGGTGTCATATCATGTTCACTGTTAATCTCATATAGAGTTTCAGTTGGAGACATTAACATTGTGTAGCTTCCACAAGGATCATCTAACTGGATGTCCTCGGGATACTTATTAGATGAAACAGGATTTTGTGAATTAGAGATGCCATGAGCCAAGGTTGTTGAGCAAACGTCTATTTGAAGGAAAGCCGTGTCAATTGGTATGTTATTTGTCTCATAAGAGATATTGTGAGCAGAATTAGTTATGCAAGGATCTCTGGTTAAAAACCTTGTGATGTTTACTAGACAGTTTACGTTGTAGCCTATTAGTAGAAGGAACATGTGATGCAGTGGGTACCTTTGCCTTTTTTTGTGTAGCAGAGAGTAGTTCATCGTTGTGGTGTTTTCTTTTTGATATGATATTTTGATATTGATCAATGGACTCATGAGACATATTTTCAATATCTGCTTCATTTGAAGATAGCTGAGAATTATCAGAACTGGAATATTCTGACACAATTGCATCTATAAAATAAATTGTTTAATTTTTATTACATTTCTTGTTGTTAAAAGGTTTGATATTTATTAAAATAATCATTGGGAAGAATTAGACCTGAAAACATTGTGTCATTGGGACATTTATGAATTTTAGATACTAAAAAAAAAGAAAATTTTAATAAAATAATAGAGTTGGACCTTGTTGGTAGATGGGGTTGGATGTCAAGAAACAAACTATTTTAGACCTTAGTTCAAATATTATGTAACGATTTTTAGTCAAAAGTAGACACCTAAAGACTCATAAATAGAGTGGGTGCCCTGCCCCCTATTTAAATCCTAGCCTGCCTCCCCCCCCCCCCCCTCAAACTTCGCTTATCTCTGTCTAGACTCGCCTCTGTATACATTTCTGCACACCCACCTGCATTAGTCCCACAGTGTGTGTCTAAAAACGTAGAGGGTGTAAAGCCAAACTGCCCAACTCACGTTTTCTCTTTTATAGATCATACTATTTAGGCAATGTAAACAAAAATACTTTGAATAAAAATGTCAATTATTAACATAACACAACATCGACGGGATAAATGTCTGCCTATAGGCCCACATTCAATTAGATTTGTGAAAGAAAAGGTGTCAGACAAACAAGAACAATGAGTTAGACAGTTTCCACACTTTATATTATGTAGATCTAGAATATTAATTTCAAGACCAAAAATACTACACCTAATAAAATAAAGTATAAATTCCTAGTTGTAATCCAAATATTATGTGAAGATCTAGAACTAGCCTTCTGTTATCATTTTCAATGCTTGATTTACATTGAACTTTTGTTTTCTCCAGGCAGCCATTTTGATTTCTAAACGTGGTTCAAAGATGACTTAGGCAGTATGTCGCTTACTGAAACAAAACGACTATGTAAAAGGATGACGTAGGCAAACAGTTTTCGCACGGGATATCTGCACTTGTTACTGACCCATTTTAAATTACGTCAGTTTTTTACATAGTAAATGACCCGCCGAACATGAAAACGATATAGAGTACAAAGTGCCTAACTCTGAGTTAGGCATTTTGGTTATGAGGGTGACATTAAATGTTAGTAATGAACTCCCAACATAATCAAACTAAATCAGATGTCTGTAGTAGTAGATTTAAGAAACTTAATGTACTTTGGAACAGTACTTATCTACCATTTGTTGAGTGCATCGTTAAATAAAACATTTCTTTCTTTTTTCTTTCCAATACAGCATATTGAATAATTAATCATCGGCTTTTGGATGTTCAAACATTAGATAATTCTGACAAGTAGTCATCAGAGGAAACCTGCTACATTTTCACTAATGCAGCAAGGGATCTTTTATATATGCATGTTCGCACAGACAGGAAAGCACATATCACGGCCGTTGATCAGCTAAATTAAAACCCAATCAGTTTAACGGATCCACTGAGGTGGCTCAATCCTGCAACAAAAGCACATCCAATGAGCACTCAACCGACTGAGCTTAATGCCACCCCATCTTTAACAAAGGCGGACATGTTTATATTTAAAAATATGATTTTCATGCAGTTGCATACATGTACATGTGCTAAATTGAAGAAGTAAATTGAACAGAGTTTTATCTTGCGTGTTTTGTTTTCAGAGGAGCTCTGTGCATTAAAGCAGTTTAACCAGTACGCACTGGTTATATGGACCTGCGGTCTGCTGCTTGCTGTTCCCGCATTTGCTTTTTTCTACTTTCCAAATATCTTCCGAGCCAAAGTCAGCTTTCTCAATATTAAGGTTAGTTGGGTTTTTGTTTTTTACACGGTGATGGTGATGCTTTTTACATAAATAAAAATCTGGAATTCCAGATTTGTAATTGCCTGTACACTGTTTCCATGTTTTTTGTTGTTTGCTTAAAAACTTCTATTATATATGTTCTAGTTTAAAGGGACATTTAATAATACCTTGGCTTAGTTACAATCTCAATAGCTGATTTATTTATCAATGTGCTCTAGTGGAAAAAGGAAAAATAAAGGCATCCCCAGCATCCAGGTAAAGTTGAACACTAACACATATTGTCTTACTATTATAACTGTTTTTGATAACTCAAATCATACTTTACTTAGATTTTTTGGTCATCCTGGTGATTTTAATATCACAAAATGCATTTCTCATATTTTAAAAAATGCACGTGCGTGTGAGAAGTAATAGTTTTTTATTTCTTCATTTTAAAGTCACACACTTGTGTTTCACTCAATTTCAACTTTACAGTTTTGTAGATTAACTAAATTTAGTGTTAATTTTCACGGGTTAAGACTAGGGTATGTCCCTTTAAAAGGTACTCTATGGTTCTGGCTGTTACATTTTGCATTGAGGCTGTAATTTTTTAGACTATTGTGCAACCCTAACCCTGGGACATATATCGGTATCTGACCACCAATATTAATATTTCCCTAAAAAATCCGTGTTCATCTCTGCTTATGGTTTATTATAATCTATACCCGGTAATACTAAGACATTGTAATTTGTTTGAGGTATATCTTAGGTCATAATTCATATGTGGGTTTTGTATGGGCTATTATCCTGTAATATACATGGTTTGTTGTAGTTGGTTAGTTTTAAAGACCTTAATTCACTTGCACTGTCATGGATCATGATTTATACACTGGTTAGTTAGGGGACGTCCATAATTTTCAACATTTTCACACGTGTACAAACCATATGCAGAGAGGGGAGGGGAGGTTCAGGGGCCAGGGTACACTTTTTTTATTTGGGGATGTACACTTTTAGGGTGGGGTGGTCAAAAGTATATTCTTTGTACACTTGTGAAAATGTTGAACATTATGGATGGTCCCTTACTCGACATAATCCACATGTATGCTTTTCTACAGGCCATGTAATTGTATCTGTATGAGTATGGGTCCCTTGCTTCTGTTCTTCACTTCTTATTCATAACAAAGATATACCATGGGACCTAATATAGTTTGTTTTGAGGGTTTTTTCATGTATACATACTGTGCTGTGAGTGTTGTTAAACGTCCATTCCTCTTATTGTAAGTTCGTAATACCGTGAGCACCTTTGAGATGTGTTTCTATGACATTGTGTTTTTCAGTTTAGTAGTTATATGGGAGCACGTGCCGGGAGGCTTACCACAATGATCCACATAAAGGCCCGAATTGAGGTCTACCCTCGTACCAGTGACGTTAAACGGTTCCCGGTGCCCGATGAAAAGGTGCCGTGGGATGTAAAGTTTCCGGACTATAATCCACCGGATTATACAGCTCCATCAGTTTTGTCAAACCCACCTTGGGCGGATCCAGATGTGAGGTAAGACTCGGAATTGACTTTTAAAGATTCATCAGCTGTTCATGCAGGTAATGATAACTATAACAGGATGTGAGTGTAGGAATATTATTTCTGTTTTTATAGTCAACAAAATGTTTCTCTTGTGTTTATTGAAAGATTGTCTGAAGTTTCTTTTAGGTTCATTGGAGTATGGAGGGAGGTGGAAGAAAGCACAAATTGTATGAATTTGCTTGGTTTATTGGTTTATACCCAGATAAATCTAAAAGAAAAGACAATCTTTATATTTAAATTTGAAACCTACTTTTTAATAAAAACACAAACTTAGTAATATTTGATTTTTTTTTTTTACAGCAATAATGTAGAGTAAAACAAAATGCCAATATAAAGTGGTATGCCTTGATGACGTCATTTTTACATTCATCAAGAAATTAACAAACAAAAATGTATATGTCTGGGCCATTAAAATGTACTATATTATTTAGCCAACAAAATAGATTGAACAATTCTGAAGTCCTCAAAATGTCAATGTCACCTTCAACCATTTCAGGAGAGTGATTGTCAAGTTCACCTTGGTTTTAAGTTGTTTTACTCCCTGTGAGCTGGATCTGGTAAATTATAAATAACGGTGACGGTTAAACAAAGTAAGGGTGCATTGTTTTATTATACTTCTACAGTGTTCTCGCTGGGTGAAAATTAAAGGAGGGCGGCCACTCGTCACCATACCCTTCAAAAAAAGAAGAAAAAAGGGGGGGGGGTAGTTTGGTTACCATATTGTTGTGTGTTAGTAGACTTTGTAAAAAGACATACTCCTTATTTTGCCTACAAAAAAGTGCAAACAGGTTTATAAATATGAAACACAAGCAGACTTGTCTTTTAATTGAACCGAAAATATTATCGGTCTGACATTTCACAGGCAGTTCTGGTTTTGCTGGACCAATCAGTTTTAATATTATTATTTTTAATAAAGATTTCAAGATATACGAAAGATGGTGTATATATTATTTGGCACTCAAGATAAATGATTTTAATGATAAACACTACCACTTCCGTTGTTTTTATAAGCGTTCATATCCCCCAAAATGAAACGTTTACAATATTTTACAAAGAACTCCCGAATAAACAGAATGACAGAAAGTAAAAATCATCAGTTACAACCTATTATATCTGCAACTGAGGACAAAATATTTGACGATAGTTAGTGGAAACAAAAGATAGAATGACCGTTCTGATCACGTGACAAATGTGGTGCCAAATAAGTGAGAACACTGTTCTAAGACATTTTTGCAGGATTGCAGTTGAACTTGCGCCATTCAAAAACAAATGTCTGAAACCCATCATTACAGTCAGTAGAAATAGAAGAATAATCAAGTCCTCGTAGACCTTGCCTTTTGTACGACTGAATAATTAATGTATTCATTATAAGCAATTACAAGTAATGTGGGGCATTTGATTATTTAGCTGTCTGAATTAGCTTCTATGTTGCCTGATATTGATTAACAAGAGGTTGGTAAAAATCTGCTAGCATCTGCAATTACTGAAGTACATGTATTAGTCAACAGAGCTAATTACTACATAGTACATGTACATTACCTTAGTCTAGTTAGGTATAATACAAATGCTGAGGCAAAAAGTGTTTTAGCTGAAGAAAACTACTTTTACCTCATACTTTGTTTTTATCCCAGCAGTTTTCCAATTTTTGCACCAAATGACATTACAAGATAGCAGTAAATATTGGGATGGAAATGTTTTATTTAATGATGAACTGACACATTTTATTTATGGTTATATGGCATCAGACATATGGTTACGGACCACACAGATATTGAGAGAAGAAACGTGCTGTCACCACTTCATGGGCTACTTTTTTTTAATTAGCAGCTAGCATTATTTTATATGCACCATCCCACAAACAGGATAGTACATACCACAGCCTTTGTTGCACCAGTTGTTGAGCACTGGCTGGAATAAGAAATAGTCTAATAGGTCCACCGATGGGGGTTGATCCTGGATCGAACATGCATCAAGCCAACACTTTACCACTAGGCTACGTGCCGCCCCTACAATATTGGGATACCATTTTTCATTGGATAACATAAAGTATTATTTATTGCACTATAAAGCAAGTAAAAACGTGTGGCAGCAATAACATTATTTTATTACACTTGGAAAACCATCTCCATTGAAGAACTATATTAGCTGAAATTATTGTAATTTATTGTAGAATTACCAATGAAAATCATATTAAATAAAATTATTTTATTGCATTTGAAGACCTACCTCCATTAAACTTTTTTTTAGCATTAACTGAAATGATTGTATTGCAGGGAAACCAATGACACTTCTATTAAGTGGAATGATTATGACAAGGCAGCCAATGTGAATAGGAGGAGTCATATAGGAGAATACCAGATAGTCAATAAAACACCTCGGTAAGTAGATTTGTCACAACAGTTAGGTCAATAAAACATCTCGGTAAGTAGACTTGTCACAACGGTTAGGACAATAAAACATCTCGGTAAGTAGACTTGTCACAACAGTTAGGACAATAAAACATCTCGGTAAGTAGACTTGTCACAGCAGTTAGGACAATAAAACATCTCGGTAAGTAGACTTGTCACAACGGTTAGGTCAATAAAACATCTCGGTAAGTAGACTTGTCACATCGGTTAGGTCAATAAAGCATCTCAGTAAGTAGACTTGTCACAACAGTTAGGTCAGTAAAACACCTTGGTAAGTAGACTTGTCACAACAGTTAGGTCAGTAAAACACCTCAGTAAGTAGACTTGTCACATCGGTTAGGTCGGTAAAACACCTGAGTAAGTAGACTTGTCACAACGGTTAGGTCAATAAAATTCCTCATTAAGTTGATTTGTCACATCGGTTAGGTCAGTAAAACACCTCGGTAAGTAGACTTGTCACAACAGTTAGGACAATAAAACATCTCAGTAAGTAGACTTGTCACAACAGTTAGGTCAGTAAAACACCTCGGTAAGTAGACTTGTCACAACGGTTAGGTCAGTAAAACACCTCAGTAAGTAGACTTGTCACAACGGTTAGGTCAATAAAATTCCTCATTAAGTAGATTTGTCACATCGGTTAGGTCAGTAAAACACCTCAGTAAGTAGATTTGTCACATCGGTTAGGTCAGTAAAACACCTCGGTAAGTAGACTTGTCACAACAGTTAGGTCAGTAAAACACCTCGGTAAGTAGACTTGTCACAACGGTTAGGTCAGTAAAACACCTCGGTAAGTAGACTTGTCACATCGGTTAGGTCAGTAAAACACCTCAGTAAGTAGACTTGTCACAACGGTTAGGTCAATAAAATTCCTCATTAAGTAGATTTGTCACATCGGTTAGGTCAGTAAAACACCTCAGTAAGTAGATTTGTCACATCGGTTAGGTCAGTAAAACACCTCGGTAAGTAGACTTGTCACAACAGTTAGGTCAGTAAAACACCTCGATAAGTAGACTTGTCACATCGGTTAGGTCAGTAAAACACCTCAGTAAGTAGACTTGTCACATCGGTTAGGTCAGTAAAACACCTCGGTAAGTAGACTTGTCACATCGGTTAGGTCAATAAAATTCCTCATTAAGTAGACTTGTCACAACAGTTAGGTTACTGGTAAAGTTTTCACTGAAATGGTAATTGATCTCCCTCATTGAACCCACTCACTGCAAGTGGTTGAAGTGGGTTTCTTGTGCACTTGTTGGTGGATTGGTAAAGCCATCAGTGTTTAGGCTGGTACATGTACATTATTGTTTTGTTTTCTAGTAAGGTCTCCAACCCAAAATGACTTTTTAACAGCTCATTTCTGGGAAGAGCAAGACCACTACATCAACTAGACAGCTCAGATAGCATGAAAAAATAATAATAAAAAAAATGTGTTTCTTCTTTCATGTTTTAGACCAAGAGTTGTTGTTACCCTTACCATGTACATGTATGTATGTTCACACATAAATACAGAGAAAATATCTCTCTCTCTCTCTCTCTCTCTCTCTCTCTCTCTCTCTCTCTCTCTCTATATATATATATATATATATATATTGTTAATTTTATTTTATTTAATAAACTTAATATATATTTTTCCTTTTGATGTAGAACAATTTTGAATCAAATACAAGTTTTCTCTATTTTAGAAATCTAATGGGTAGAACTGGTTTGCGAGGACGGGGTTCGTTAGGTCGCTGGGGCCCGAATCATGCAGCAGATCCCATTGTCACACGGTATGTACTTTGTGCTGACATCTGCTGGCAGAATCTACCTAGTATGGACAGTGACAGGAAATATAACTCCAACTAACATACAGACAAACCTATGTAAAGGTCATATTCAAATAATACATATAAATGTTGTGTAATGACCATATATCTACAGAGGTAATTTTAGACGTGTTTTGTGTATATACAAATGTATATATTTTGAATATTTTTATGTAGCCATTGTCTATAACTGGGTGGTCATTATGGAACACTTTGGCAGTACTGTAACTGTAAAAATGTTTTAATGAAATTCTTCTTTTATGTTAGTTTTTTTTTTTAGCTAATGACATCTGTACTCATGTGAATTTTTATGAAGAAGGAAAGTTTAATATGTATAATAATATTAAAAAGGATGGTCCTCGATTACCAATTTAGTATTGTTCAAATATTGACCAGCCTCAATCAACAGGCTGGTAAGTACTTGGTTCGGATCCCAGTCGAGGCATGGGATTTTTAATCCGGATATTGACTCCAAACCCTGAATGAGTGCTCCACAAGGCTCAATGGGTAGGTTTAAACCACTTGCACCGACCAGTGATCCATAACTGGTTCAACAAAGGCCATGGTTTGTGCTGTCCTGCCTGTGGGAAGCACAAATAAAAGATCCCTTGCTGCTAATCAGAAAGAGAAGCCCATGAAATGACGACAGCAGGTTTCCTCTCAACATTTATGTGGTCCTTAGCCATATGTCTGATGCCATATAACCATAAATAAAATGTGTTGAGGGCATCGTTAAATAAAAAAATGTCCTTGTTCAGATATTTCTTTGAATATTGTTTCAAAATTTATGTTATATTGACAGTTTTATGTTCTTACATCAGGTGGAAGAGAGACAATGCAACAAATGAAGTAGTAAGAGATAAAGATGGTCAACCAGTCCTGCAGTTTATTGCTGTTCAACGCAGAGACAACAAAGAATGGGCACTTCCTGGGGTAAAATTTTTAATTTTTTATTAAAAGATTTACACATGTATGTAAAATCAAATGTCAGTATTGTGAAAATTAATTAAGTGAATAATTGAATATCATTCTTTTTGTTCTATTATTCAAAGAAATTACCGTAAATTGCCGTGTATTAGCCAACTTTTGAAGTCTAGAAACACTTTCCAAAAGAAGAGGGTCGGCTTATACATAGAGGCAACAAATTGGAGCATAAAATTCCGATCGAAAATATTCCCGACTATGACTTATAAATTTTGATCAGACCCTTATAGCCTTTCACAGATTATGTATCAATAATTTGTGCACAGTATAAATAAAACATCCCATCATGCAATATTATGCAGGTTTTTTTTGTTCTTCAATGCATTATAAGTTTGGTGAATAATAATGAAAAATTACTTGTTTTATTGTCATTTCAATGGTAAAAACATATTCTTTCCAACTGTCTGCCATCTTTGTTTGACCTGTGCTGGGGCCAGTCTTTCATATAGGAAATTTAAAATACAAAACGGTGTTTTTTCTTCAAACAAGTATTCTATTTCTAATATTACTGTTTTGTTGGGAGGGTGCATTAAATATAATGCCATAAATAAATTAAGCTCATTATTAACATTACCGACTGAAGAAACATAACATGAATTTGAGGACGATAATTACTCCCCACTATTGTCACATGACCATACCATATACAGTGAACAGCTGCAGTCACGGACTGCATGATCTTTTGTTTCTGTGTGTGTGGTGGGGGATTAAACATGCCTCAATGATTTTACTTTTTGCTGTCCAATGAATAAATTAATTACTTGTGTGCAGGGATATGTTGTTACAGGTTGAATTATTTATTTTTCTGTTATGATTTATCAGTTCTAAATTATTTTTCACTGCATGGTTACAATGGTAGATGTTAGCATTGCTGCATTGATTGCGATCGTGATTACTGTGTAAGGCGTGTTTGTAATAATTAAAAGGAAAACAAATACAATGAACAAGAAAAGAACCAGTCTATTTGTTGACATTATTATTGAAATCAATACAACATACAGCTGGACAAAAGATGACTTTGACTTGTACACAAGGCCAATGATTTTGTACTAGATATTTAGGGTCAAACTAAGGAGTCGGCTAATACACAGCAATATACGGTAAGCGAACTTATAACTAAAGATGATTTCATATCCTAAGCAGGAGTCAGAATCACTCTCCTTGGACTGTTCTTATGGGGAATGACGGAGGGCCAAAGGATTAACTCCCCTGTTTTCTTTCTCTTTATGTTTTGGATTTTTGTTTGTTTTGTTAAATGTATCTTGTACAATTCCAGGGAATGGTGGATCCTGGTGAATCCGTCTCAATCACGATACGACGAGAATTCAGTGAAGAAGCTCTCAACAAATTGGAGGCCTCTCCTACTGAAAAGAAGAAAATAGAAAGTGCTGTTAATAATTTGTTTTTAAAAGGAGAGGAGGTATGTCGAAGTGTTGTTCAACCAACAGTTAAACAGTTAAACCTGTTCTGATGGACATCTCTGACTATCTAATTAATAATCACTACGGGTCAGAATTACCACATATGTTTGACATCCAGTAGCTGATGATTGATTAATCAATGTGCTCCAGTGGTGTCGTTAAACGAAACAAACTAATGAATAACTTGCATGTAATGGTACAGGCAGGTGCAGATCCATGGAGGGTGTAAGTGGGTATGGACCACCCTTTGCTCATAACGAAAAATATTTTCCCACTTATTTTAATGCACATTCAATGTTAATATCGGCCTCAGTGGTGTCGTAGTTCAGCCATCGGTCTACAGGCTGGTAGGTACTGTGTTCGGATCCCAGTCGAGGCATGGGAATTTTAATCCAGATACCGACACCAAACCCTGAGTGAGTGCTCCGCAAGGCTCAATGGGTAGGTGTAACCCACTTGCACTGACCAGTGATCCATAACTGGTTTGTGCTAACCTGCCTGTGGGAAGTGCAAATAAAAGATTCCTTTCTGCTAATCAGAAAGAGTAGCCCATGTAGTGGCGACAGCGGGGTTCCTCTCAAAATCTGTGTGGTCCTTAACCATATGTCTGATGCCATATAACCTTAAATAAAATATGTTGAGTGCATCGTTAAATAAAACATTTCTTTCAATGTTAATATGCAAACTCTGTTTAAATAGTTGCTTGTGGACCCCATGCCCTCCTGTCCTGGACGGAGGAGCCGGCCAAGACCAACGCTTGTGCGCAGGACAGGTGTGTGCTACAACAGCTTCCTCTGAATGATAGTTGCCATTTAGAATATTTTTTATTGTCAGTGTGGTATATTTTTTAAAACTTTATTGTACGAACAAATCTAGAGATGAGTATTGAAAATGTCATTTACTAACATTTACATCATTGTATTTGAAACGAAGGTGGATTTGCATTAAACATTTCAGATTTACAGAGGCTATGTAGATGATCCGAGAAACACTGATAATTCATGGATGGAAACCATTGCAATGAATTTCCATGATGACCATGGTGACGGTGTTGGTCATTTTAAACTACACGCAGGTAACATGCTCTTATTGTTGAACATGATAAATTATACATTTCTGTCACTCCTTTTAAATAGTCTTTTAATGACTTGCCTGACTTAATCTTTTTTGTGATAATTTTTTCCTGATGAACAGTTAATATTTACAACATTTATGGACCAAAGTTTGTGAATATTTGGGAAGGACATTCTGCACAAGGATGATTTTGGACTTTTATTCAAAGTCCAACATGGTCATCTTAGTTGGCAGACAATGTCTGAACTAAACAGCTTTGAGCATACCATGATACACTGTACAGTTCAAAACAATTTTTTTGAAATGGAACACCGGCCTCAGTGGCACAGTGGTTAAGCTATCAGACTACAGGCTGGTAGGTACAGGGTTCGCAGCATGGTACCAGCTCCAATCCAGAGCTAGTTCTTAAGGCCACTACAACCTCTTCTGTCTCTCTAACCATCTAACAAGTAACCTACTGTCCTGGACAGAGAGCCCAAATAGCTGTGGTGTGTGTCCAGGACAGTGTGCTTGAACCTTAATTCAGTATAAGCACAAAAATAAGTTGAAATGAATGAAAATGGGAATTAAGTTCATTAGTATGGAATAATGAAAGATTTTTACATGCCCATATCCAATCAAAGTTAGGCATGCCCATCCCGGATCCGGCACTGACATCGCCAGTAACCAGTTCCGGGACACACACAGCATTAGTTCATTAGTGCTATAACAGGACAAAACAACACATGGTGACTCTGGTTGCGTATTTGGATCTTCTAGATTATGGTAGCCCCACTCCCATGGCTAGTGGTATTCAGTTTTGGGATAGTAAATAACTTGTCAGATGCTGCATTTAAGTCTTGTTTTGTAAATATGAATATCCTGCCACGAACCCCACCACTCTTAGTGTTTTTAATCGCTATCTCCCTCTTTAGGTAAGATATCTGGGGCCTAATTCACTAAACTCTCGCAACTTTGCGATCTCGCAGTGTAATGATAAAATATTTCCAAAGAGGATGCTTTGTTGTCTAGCAGAGCCTAAGAGAGCTTTGTGAATGAGGTCCCGGATTACTACTATTATTTCGTAAATTTATATTAAGTAAAGTACGGCTAGTGAATTTTTATTTTATGGCTAGTAAAAATGTTTAAATGGCTAGCGGATTTTGTAAAAATTCTAGAAGCCCTGGGGCCAGTATTTTCGAAGCAGTCTTAGCCTACGAAATCGTAATAAGCTATGACGTGTGCTAAGATAGCTTTGAAAATATGGGCCATGTGGTATATATTATTGGTATTAAAATGACATTAAACGTAGTGTCCTAATTTGCTGTTCTGTTGCTTTACAGGTGACGATGCCATTGGTGTTCAATGGATGGACATTAGCAAAACACTCAAACTCTATGCCAGTCATGAGAGTTTCATCAAAACAACTGCCGATAAACATAAGGCTAGCTGGTAGTCCTACACCTTTCATACTGTCCGATCATTGTAGCGATCAGTCACAAGACTTTCATCAAGAAAACTACCCAGAAACATCACGCTAACTGGTAGTCCTACACCTTCTATACTGTCCGATCATTGTAGCGATCAGTCACGAGACTAAAACTGCCCAGAAACATCACGCTAACTGGTAGTCCTACACCTTCTATACTGTCCGATCATTGTAGTGATCAGTCACGAGACTTTCATCAAGAAATCTGCCCAGAAACATCACGCTAACTGGTAGTCCTACACCTTCTATACTGTCCGATCATTGTAGTGATCATCCATTACCATAGTCAAAGTTAGGTTATCAAATTTAGGTTATACAGTCATCCAAGGGAGTTTAAAAAAAAAAGGCATGACAGTTGACCATTTAATACAGCCCAGATGATTTGAGAGAATAATAACTTGACCTGTATAGACAGTGGCTGTTAATTAGATTTGAGAGAATAGTAACTTGACCTGTATAGACCGTGACTGTTAATTAGATGTGATGGTATTAGCATGATTGACAGAACAGCCTTTTTGTTATTGGTCACCATCGAGAATGTGCTAAAACAACCAGGGAAACAATATGAAATACTCTCTCATGGAGAAGGCAGTATTATTATACGACCCTGAAAAAACCCCAGAAAACACGCTTGATAATTAAAACAGGTCATATCAAAAGAAGGAATGTTTTACAAAAAATTAAAATGAACAAATCTCTTCCTGTTAAACAAATAATATGTCCCAGTGTTGTGACTCAAGAAGAGTTGTTTCCTTGGGTGTAATTTGTTTTTCAAAACCATTTGCATTATTTATTTCATGTGATCTTTTCTGAACCAATCAAATTGTCTTGTAGAAGTGATGTATAATAACAGTACAAAATGTTATAACCTATTTTGAGATGTTGAATAATGATGTATAATTACTAAAATTGTTATAGAACTCTTTAGTGTAATAGTGATATAATCTAACCAGCCTCGGTGGTGTCGTTGTTAAGCCATCGGACATAAAGCTAGTAGGTACAGGGTTCGCAGACCAGTACCGGCTCAAACTCTGAGTGCATTTTAACTACTCAATGGGTAGGTGTAAGACCACTATACCTTTTTCTCTCGCACTAACAGTTAACTAACCCACTGTCCTGGACAGACAGCCCAGATAGCTGAAATGTGTGCCCAGGACATCATGCTTGGACCTTTAATTGGATATAAGTTCGGAAATAAGTTGAAATGAAATGATATAACCTAATTGCATTTTGAAAAACCATTAAGAAGACTGTTATTTAGACTGGTATTCAAAGCAGGCTGCTTGCTTATAAACGTTTTTGAAAGTCTCAACTGAAGTCTATGTTTTGAGACTTGTAACAACATATACAAATTCCATGAATCATGTGAAGTTAATTAAAAGTTAAACTCTTTATTAGCACGGGCTGAGAAATAACCATTGTACAGATTATGATAACCCATTTGTTTTGAAAAGTATATTCTATTCTTAAAGATGTTGTATAATCCTGTGAACATTCCACCAGTCAAACAGAAGCATTTGCCTCTAGCAATAGTATCTATATAATGGTTGTATTTGATCTTAGTGTTATCATTTATTGAACAAACAAAAAAAACTATGTGTACTTTTTAATTTTAGACAGTAGGATTTTAGCCATCATTTCAAAAAAAAACCCACCTCATGGTTGTGATACAGAAATGAGTTCAGCAGAGTCAGGTCAACTTTCTACTTACTTATGTATGTATATTTAATATGTGTCTTTCTTCATTCTTTTGTTTCTCTTATTTTTTCTTCAAGATAAAACTGACATGTCAAGAACTGTTATTGTAACAGTAAAACAGGACTAAAATTGGAAATGTTAATGAGTTAAACCACATGAATTAAATACTTGCAATAAACCTATTTAGATAACACTATTGTTCTTAGTCTGTCTGCAGTGTATAGTGGTGCTATTGATGTTAAGTATGTAGATTATATATTGATGTTCTTTAATAAAAATTGTAGCTGCACAAAAATATTGAAATGGTGGCAAGACTAAAATCTTGCCAATTTACACTAGGTGGGGCTAAGTACCAAGCACCTATAGTATGGGTATTTTCCAATAAAAAACAAGCAAAATACCAAACCTTCCTAGGGATATGATACCCATTTCCAAATAAGAGCTGATAAATATTTTCAAAAAAGCTGAAAAAACTATACCATATTTGAATAAATGTTTTTTTCCAGCATTTTAAGACTATTTCAGTCTGCTTTGTGAAAAAACATTCTTGTGATGGGAAAAATTAAATGAAAAATTGAATGTATGGCAAAAACCTGCCCAGACTCTGAATTCATAAATGATTAAATCAACATACAGTACTTAAATTATGTAGATTAGTATCATATTTTGACTAGGGTACATCTATGAGAATGGAGAACAAAACTAGTTTGACTTGGTGTGTTGAAATTGTTTCGAGCTTGAGACAAATACCCATTTTATTCTTCATACTTTTTACATGCTGGTCTGTGTTTGGTATTAAATGTATAGATATTATAATTTTTGTTTTAACATAGTGTTCTCAAAGTTGAGACTGAAAATAGTAACGGTCTGTGTCCCTCTTACAATGTTGTACAATATTGTTGGTTGAAACATACGGTTTCTGGCATAGGGTATTCATTTTCTGTACATTAATTGTGTTCACGGGTGGCCGAATATCTGCAGAAGTTTACGGTCCAAAACATACCTGAAGCTGGTTCTGGTGAGAATGGTACCAGTTGAAGAAAACAATTGCACTGAATATAATGTGAACTACAGATCTGGTAACAGACGGCATAGAATACGCGCTACATGTATATTTTCATACTGCCACACTGGCAGATGCACAGTGTTCGAATTTTATTTTAAATTTTTCTTAATAAGCGACAGGAAAGATAGAAGTCTGTGTAGAATATACATAATTATTGTTGGGTTTTTAGGAGAAAATGTATCTAAAGATAACATGTTGATGACACAATATCAAAATACACCAGACTTTGCCACACTCGCAAGACCCAGACCCATCTTCAGTGTATTTTGGATGTTATCGTCGAGTCTTGTGCACTAAAAAGAAATTCTTGTGAGCAAAAAAAACGGAGGCTAATTGTCAAAAATATGAAATTAAAAAGTTATATACATCATTTACTATAATTCTTTTTAATAAATTATTTGTGATTTCTTGTCATACTGCTGAAACCAAGTTATTTATACTAGGAATTTATTATCATGATCATGTAATCATTGATGTAGGAATTTATTATCATGATCGTGTAATCATTGATGTAGGAATTTATGATCGTGTAATCACTGATGTAGGAATTTATTATGATCGTGTAATCATTGATGTAGGAATTTATGATCATGTAATCATTGATGTAGGAATTTATTATCATGATCGTGTAATCATTGATGTAGGAATTTATTATCATGATCGTGTAATCATTGATGTAGGAATTTATTATCATGATCGTGTAATCATTGATGTAGGAATTTATGATTGTGTAATCATTGATGTTGTGTCTTCCCAAGCCATTTATTTCATTGATAGATTGTTATCTGTAAGTAGAGGCAGATGAGAAAATACTACAGGCAGTTCACAAGAACAGACTTGTCACTAATAATTAAAGAGACTGTCCTGAGTTTGTTGACTTTGTTACAATGTTGTTGACTAATAAACCTTTTTCCTGCATAAAGTATTGGTGGCTGTATATTAAATATGTTTCTGATGGTTCTAGGGTTTGTACAAGGTCAGAGTTTATTTCCTAATATATTTAGTTTTTTTGGAAACCAAATCTAGTTTGGGTTACATACAGACAATATGACCGCTGGAAACATTGAATATACAGACACTGATATTCTAAATAAGAAAGTAATTTTTGTCATTGAAAGTTTGTATTAGTCCAGAACATCTTATAATGGCAGTAAACTCTGGATAAGTTCCTTTAAAGGGACAGACCCTAGTTTTTACACACTAGGACATTTTTTTCAGCCAGACCCTAGTTTTAACCCATAAAAATGGACACTAAGTTTGGTTAATTTACAAACTTGTAACAAATTTCGATACAACAAAGTGAAACAAGAGTCTGTGAAGATGAAATACCCTTAAAAATAGACTAAAATGCGACTCCATAACAGTTACTTCTCAGATACACATGCATTTTTAAAGATATGAAAAAATGCATGTATTCGGTTGTACAGAAATGGATAATTTAAACAATAAAATGTAAGTAACGTTTGATTTCAGTGATCATGAATGGCTCTAATTGTGAAAAAACATATCTTAGTGTATAAAAACTAGGGTGTGTCCCTTTAATACATGTTGACTCATATCATATTGCTTATCACATTACACATGTATAATGTTTGTAACATAAATAACTCATTTGTCCTTGGAGAGAACACATTTAGGTCCTAATATAAATATAATTATTTGAATTAATTTACTGTAAATCATAAACTATTTGCATTCATAAAATGTAGCAAAATCCAAATAAGCTACATATTAGCAACATAAAAGCATAACAAGACTGTCGTAACAAACACAAACAAAAAAAAATAATCTTAGGTTGTAGAATCAGCTAAAATAATATTTTTTATGTTATACAGCTTACAAAGAACTTCGATTTAGTAGAAAAATTACAGTAATGTACATACCAACTATTGTTGTTTGCTATTACAGTATTTTGGTTTAATCAATAGCATACATTGTGTGTTAAGATGCTCACCAACAACAAAAGTCTGTTGTATATATCCTTTAAATTTAGGTTCTTGTATGACCTCGCTAAATTTGCTAACATTTTATGCTTGCCAACATTTCCTGATTTACAGTTTTTAAGAAAAAAAATTACTGTTCCTTTTAAATATTAATAAATTGTAAATGGATAATTATTTGAAACATTTATGTACAACTTTACAACTGAGGAAATTAACTGTTTGTTTGTAATTCATATATGAATGATTCAGCATAAAATTAACATTCCATGTATAATATAGCATAAAAGTAGTTATGTTCTGTTTAGTAGGTGCATAATTTTGTAAGTTAAAATATATCATTGTTGTAAAAATTTATTTTTTATATATCATTTAGAAAATGAGTTTCACATGCCTATAAGTAAATGTGTGTAATTTTTATTGTTATATAATGAGCATAACTAGTTAATGTTTTTATCCCATCGTTTGTATTACCTACATAGAGTTGTACACGTGTATGTGTTGTTGTGTTATTCAAAAGACGTATAATAGATTTCAAATTAGCAGATACATGTTTGTTTGTTTTTCATAACAATATGCATAGATACCAGAATCTGATGTTCAAATTATGGAATATATTATATAAAATGGTGCCTATGCAATTGTTAAATATATTCTAGATGTATCTTTATTTACATGTACATGTGCTTTTTCGGCATATATTTACTGGTATGCGCGGGCCAGAATTGACCTTGCAGACTATAACAGTAGCTGGACATTTTTTAAATTATATATTTTGGCAGTCATAAAGATTTGGTAAATACACAATACACAATGTATTTGAGATCAGTCTTTGTTAAAATTGCAGAATGCAGTAGCTTAAAAATATATAAAATCATTAGCCACAGTTCTAGTAATTTTATGTTACATCTGTTCAGAAATTTTTTTGTTTTGTTTTGTTATAACAAAAAGGAAATAAAGTCATATATATGTGATTGAAATATTTGGTGTGTGTATGGTGATTTGGTGTGTGTATGGTGGTGGTGGAAGTGTGTTGGCTTCATGGGTGGGTGGTGCTGGTCCGTGGAACACATAATTTGTATTTGTTTCTTATAATTATTTTTTAATCTTAAAAATCTAGGTACGATACCTACAGGACTGTCCGTGCAATAAATAAAGTTAAACCTAGTCCTGATCAAAGTTCTATGCCAGACTTAAGTAACCCAATATTGTTACGTATTAAATTTTAATTTTTAATCCTACATTATTTTATGTTTTTTATGGTGTGTAAATTCCATAATCACAGCCTCTTAAATGAAAATATCGGTATACACAGAGAACTTAATTTATGCTGTCTGAAAGGTGAGTATTTAACAAAAATATAAAATAATTGTGGCAGTGTTCATTATTTTAGTTGTTTTAATTGTACTGCATTTGAGCTAGAACGAGAGCCACAATAACTATGAATCTGAAAAGTTCTGTAAGAAAATATTCACTGTAATCTCATGAAGTAATCATTATTAGTCCAAATAGTATCTACTTATCTTTTCGTCCCTCAGCAAATTTTCCGATTTGATCAAGGACTGCTGGCTCTTCTGATGCAATGCAACCTCTAAGGCTGCCAGAATACTCTAGATGGAAGGCCTTTCATGGGATGAATCATATATTGTAAAAATTTCATTCATATCAAAGGGTGAATTCAGTGTATTGATACGGGGTAATTAATTTCTTTGTGTATATGTCTGATAAAGAAAAGAAAAAAGGACAAAAATTCAGATCAGATTTCAATCTGTTGTATGAGGGGTTGATCCTAAATTTATTTCAAATACACTGATGGAAAGAAATAAAGGAACACAAGAGTAGTAACATCAGATGTTAACTACAACCAAAATCCTCGTCCACAAGTATCAGGATATTCACGGGGTTACTGGACATCGGGGCCCCACAGGACTGGTGTGCAGTGTCACAATATACATCTCTATGTTTTATAGACTTAATTACTCCAGTAGTGAATTACATTTGGTCTCAAATAACATGTGTTCCCCTATTTCTTTCCATCGGTATGTTTGGCTTATAACAATCTGAAGCAACTTTCTTTCATCTTTTTAGTCTTTTTCATGAAGTTTGTACCAATAGTACTGTAGTCTTCAAGTTTTGTTCATCTTTTACCCATGTCATTTTTTGACAACCTTTACCTCATGTGAACAGTCTAGTCTTTCAATACTTTAATGTCCTAGAAGTACACATCCATGCACAGCCTAAATATAAATACATGTACCTGTATCCGAGGCCTGAGATCCATGTATAACCTTGATATAAATACATGTACCTGTGTCCGAGGCCTGAGATCCATGTATAACCTTGATATAAATACATGTATCTGTGTCCAAGGCCTGAGATCCATGTATAACCTTGATATAAATACATGTA
>JAECMU010054186.1:0-16699 GCA_016106625.1 Dracogyra subfuscus | reverse complement strand
TCAAACTAATCAGTGTAAAACTTTTGTTTGTCTGGACTTGGGAACAGGTATCAATTAAGGGATTAAGGGATTAAGTCACTAACATATATATATCCTTATTTTCATGCTTATATCCAATTAAGGTTCAAGTACGCTCTCCTGGGCACACACTTCAGCTAGGATAGTAGGTTAATTGTTAATTGTTAGTAGTTAGTGAGACAAAATAGGGTGTAGTGGTCTTACACCTAACCATTGAGTCAATCAAGTTGGGAGCCGCTACCGGGTTGTGAACCATGTACCTAATTAACGCTGGCGAATGATGGAGAATTAAAACATATGAGGTAATTTGAAGTTCCTGGAAGGAAGTGTATGCAGTTCAACAAGTATTGCTAAAAATGAATGTTTGACAAATTAGGAAACGACCTATCTGAAGATTGATGAAACATCTGACTTTACATCCCATAAGTTTCGTGTACGAAAAAAACCCATATATATATATATGTATATATAGTGTTGTAATGTTGTTTAGATGCATAATATGTCAGTGGCCCCCAATTATTAACACAATGAGAATTAATTTAAAATTAGTTTTGTAGTATTACAATTTTAACTAACAGTTATTAAAAGAAAGTATATATCTTGCTGAGAAACAAAGAAAAAAGCCCAAATGCCTCCAGAAATACATACATACATACATACATACATACATACATACATACATACATATATAATATATATATATATATTCGTATAAACATTAGCAATCAACCGCAAACATTAGATTAAAAGACACTGATATTCAACAACAAAAACATTTATTCAATATTTAATTTTAGTCGCTAAAAAGGAACTGTAAATTAGATACATCATACAATGGCTGCAAACTCAGGACAGTTTATTTTTTTTAAATATGTTTGGTGTTCCTTGTGGGTAAATGTAAGTGATTTATGATCATACTTACGCAGACTAAACAGATAGCAACAAATATCATACTTCCCATGGATGACATCCATCTGAAAATATCAAATAAACGCGTAACAATAGTAAATCATTACAAAAACACTAGATAAAGCATAAATTCTGTTTATTTCAAACACTGTGCAAAAGTAACGTTTATTTTGTTTTAAGTGACATTCATGAGTTTGCTGCACTTTTTAAGATGTTATCGACTAACAGAGACTTTCTAACGATTGTAAGTACATATCAAATTTAAATTCTACATGCAATATTAGTGGCTGTGTATTAAACGTGTTTCTGATCGTTCTTATATATGTACTAGGTTCAATTTAATCTTATTTCCTAAAGTAGTTTTTTCCGAACCCAGTATCTACCAGCCTGTTGACAGATGGCCTAACCACGATGCCGCGGAGGCCGGTCCAAATGGGCAAATGCCGTAGTATGAAAAAGTGTATATAAAATATCCCTTTCTGCATTAGTAAAAATGGGTTTCCTCTGATGACTATGAATCATAATTACCAAATGTTTGACATTCAATAGCCGATGATTAATTCATCAATGTGCTCTAGTGGTGTCGTTAAACAAAGCAAACTTTAACCCTTCCTCCTACGCAACTGGAAGAAAACAACATGTATTTCATTGTCCATAATGTAAGTTGAACTATCAGGATTATATATTAGTAAATACGACTAACATCCCCCCCCCAGCACCCTCCCCCCCCCCCCCCAGCACCCCCACCCATCCCACCCCAGCATATAGATGCTCGGAAAAAAGTTAAAGTTTATTTTGTTTAACGACACCACTTGAAAACATTGATGTATGAATAATCGGCTATTGGATTTTCAAACATGTGGTCATTCTGACATATAGTCTTATTGAGGATACCCGCTACATTTTTCAATTAGTAGCAAGATATATTTTATATGTACCATCCTATAAAGAGGATAGCACATACCAGCCTATGACATGCCAGTCGTAGTGCACTGGCTGGAAAGAGAATTAGCCCTATGGAGCGGGCAGCATAGCCCAGTGGTACGGTGCCCGCCTGATGCGCGGTCGGTCTAGGATCGATCCCCGTCAGCTAATCACTGGGTTTTTTTCTCGACATATTCATATGTCCGACGCCGATATAACCGTAGTTAAAAAATGTGTTGAGTGCGTCGTTAAAAAAAAAAAAATAATAATAATAATAAAATAAATAATAGCCCTATGGGCCCACCGACGGGGATCGATCCTCCACCGACTGCGCATCAAGCGAGTGGGGCTACGTTTCGCCCCAATTGTTGACTAAGTAAAATAGTCAACAAGTATACCATACCCACTGTGGCGCATTCATTTGGTTTTATTATATATGATTACAGTCTCAACTATTTCATATTTAAAAAATATTTTTAAAATAATTTTTACCTGCCAACGCTTCTAGCTGCTACACCAAAGAAGTTTGTTCCAACGAGATAACCTATACTGTCAGGCAGAAACACCAAACCTTAAACAATAGAACAGAGAGGGAAGATAATACGTGTATGATAACAACGAGATAACCTATACTGTCAGGCAGAAACACCAAACCTTAAACAATAGAACAGAGAGGGAAGATAATACGTGAATGATAACAACGAACATAGGACATAAAAATAATTGCACAGCACATATATGCTGTTCTTCAATCAAATAAAAGGTGTCATAAAAGTATATTAAGGTGCGTTCTCACTGTGCGATTTGTAGTAACGTCGTGCAGTATTCTATTTGTAGTAATCGTTTCCTGCATGCTACTCATGATGTATGATTTGTAGCGTAGATCGTTACGAATTAACGGTTCTCACAATACAATAACGAATTGAACAGATAAATAATGCATTTGAACTTCCACAGCCTAAATAAATTATTTTAATTTACAGCAACCTTTTGTTGAAAGAAATGCTGAAATTACATGCCCGGTATAACTGTTAGTCGTAGACGTAAACTTACGATTGTTTGTGAAATCGTCCCCTGATATGTGATCCGGAATAACGATATTCAGAATAACTTTGGCGACTTGGTTGTAGTTAAAGGGACATTCCCGAGTTTGCTGCAATTTTAAAAATGTTATCGACTAACAGATACTTTTCAACGATTGTACTTACATACCAAATATATGTTTATGCATAAAATATTAGTGGCCTTATATTAAATGTGTTTTTGATCGTTGTAATATATGTACTGAGTTAAATTTTATTTTATTTCCTAAATCCATTTTGGGTTTCTTGCAAATATTAAGACGACCAGAAACACATTGAATATACAGACATTGGTATTGAAAACATATTTAATATGTAAGTTTAATTGAACAAATATTTAATTAGTCGAAAACATCTTACAATGCAGCAAACTCAGGAATGTCCGTTTACGTTTAAATGAGGCGCGGGAATACGGCCCCGCAGACTTTATTTAAAACTATAAATGGCCAGAAATACGATTTCCCGCCATCTAATATACAAAATACGTTATATAACCAAATGGGAATGACCCTCCCACTTCTACCCCACCCCAAAATAACAAACACCCCGCCCCCTCCCAAAATAAAAAAATAAAATAAAAAAAACACAAAGCTGTTAAAAAGGCTAAACTTGGTTACGTGAGAGAGCATTCGCGTACTAAATCTAAATGGTCGGATCCAGTCAAAATTTAATTAAAAGTGCATCAACACAAATTCAAGCACCTGATGATGTTTATGCTAGAATCGAACTTTCCTTCAGCATTAGAGCAAAAAGCACCGTGACTTGCAACGATGCTGCGCCGTTGATTACTAGACTTTAATACTAATAAAAAAAAGTTTTGGAAGTGATTCATACGGAATAAAACGAAAACAATCGAAGGTGGTCATAATACTTGTGAGTGTCATTGTAACGAATTATTTGACTGAATATTATATATTGTTCTCTATGATTATGTGATTGGATCCATCTACTTGGTACATACACTGATTAGCTATATTGGAATTCCTCTTTATTTGGCTATACGGATGGGGTGGGTTAAAGCTCCGGTCACACGGTCAAGATTCGTCTGGCCGGATCCATGACAGATGAAAACCTCACGGATGACCCTGGATAGTGGTCTATCCACAGTCCCCTATCATGAACCACAGTTTAACTATGGTTTTCGACAGATAAACAAAGGATTATTAAGGATAGGGGTTAATTGACAACGGGAAGCTCTACGTGTCGTCACAGATCGCTAAGGATCGGTATAGTTTAGTACGGACCACAACGGATTGTCACGAATGATGCCGGATCGTATCCGTGGGTAACCTGACATCATCACAATTGACAGTGTGACTGAGTTCGAGGTGAGGAGGGATTATACCCACCTAACTGCCATCGTTCAGCGTGCATACTCTCCAGGATCCACAGCGGCACGGTGGGTTCCAGAACCGACATGGCCAGAGTTGTTAACATGATACAGCCTGTAATTCAACACAAATACGTCAGACGTTTACCTGTTTTACTGCGATTTGGGTATCATTTGACATCCATTAGTTTCTTTGTAGTTCTTTAGTAGCACACATTATTTAATATTTTTAAATCGAAATATCCGCAAGGAGCTTTAATGCTGACAAATATTTAAAGGGACATTCCTGAGTTTGCTGCAATTCTTAAGATGTTATCGACTAATAGAGACATTTTAACGAATGTAATTTCTGATCGTTGTACTAGGTTACATTTAATTTTATTTCATAAAATATTATTTTCCCGTACGTACGAAATTATTTGAAGACAGAATCCTGTTTGGCCTTCTTACAAATATTAAGACGACCAGAAATACATTGAATATACAGACACTGATATTCTAAATAAGAAAATATATTTAATATGCAAATTTAATCGTAAAAATATTTTATTAGTCGGAAACATCTTACAATGCAGCAAACTCAGGAATGGCCCTTTAAGTTAAATATTGAAGGAATTTGCCTATACTATTGTGATGAACACTATAAAATTGTAAAGTTGAATCAAGTATATAGGAAGAGAAAATGCAGGTATACGGCAAACTGAAAGAAGAGTACAAGCCATTTTTCATGTTTGCTGTTTTTGGGGGCGCAGTGCGGGTGTGGAATGCAGGAAACGGCTGCATCAAAACAATATTTTTACCTTATCAATAACAGTGATTTCATAACAGCCTGATTGTGCGTCCGTTTTCTTTGTTCCTCATCCTTAGTACTCACATAAACACATTTAATTATGATTATATGGCGTCAGACATATGGTTAAGGACGACACATATATTGAGAGATAAAACCCGCTGACGCCACTTCATTGGCTACTCATTTTGATTAGCAGAAAGTGATCTATTATATGCACCATCCCATAGACGGGATAGTACATACCACGGCCTTTGTTACACCAGTTGTGGAGCACTGGCTGGAACGAGAAATAGCCCAACGGGGCCAATGATGGCGATCGATCCTAAATCAACAGCGCATCAAGCGAGTGCTTTACCACTGGGTTATGTCCCGCCCCAGCGGTATTTAGGAGTAATAGAAATGGTGATTATCAGAGTGAAAAGGTACTATTATTAGAATATAATCATAAGAAGTGGCATATGTACCTGAAACAACCAGTATGTACGGGTCTCGTAGCAGTACGTGCAGAGGTGTCGTTTTACGAGGAACCTGCGGAAACGTACGAAGTATAGATGTAATGTAATAACTAGGACTGAGATAGGCAAATAAATAACACTGGAACTAAAGATATGCTTAAAGCTGCAATGTCAAATATTGATTAATATTTGGTTTTAAACGTAAAGTTTATGGCTTCGGCTATAGGCCCATAAAAAAACACCTATATAATTCCATTTACTAGTAGAACAAAATATATTACGGGGACAATCTTGAGAGTGTGTCACACACATTAACTAGTGACGTCACTGTTGTAAGTATACACATTCAACACACTAAGTTTACCCAGAAGTCTTTGTGGTGAACTGACAAAAGAAACAAAGATGGTGACCGTGCTATATTTAGCCACACATTATTCAGGTAACCTCTCGTGTCGTCCAGTGCGAGACATATTTTGTAGCTTTTTAAAACAAATAAATGTAAAAATAAAGAAATACTTCAGTTCCAACTTTGACATAGCACCTTTAAAGGAACATTCCTGAGTTTGCTGCACTTTTTAAGATATTAAGACAGGGATTTTTTACGATTTTAATTACATATCAAATATATTTTTCTGCATAAAATATTAGTAGCTGTATATTAAACGTGTTTCTGATTGTTCTAATATTTGTACTAGGTTAAATTTCATTTTATTTCCTAAAATATTGTTTTTCGTACGTACGAAATTATTTGAAGACAAAATCCATTTTGGGGTTTCTTACAAATATTAAGACGACCTGAAACACATTGAATATACAGACATTGATATTCTAAACAAGAAAATCTATTTAATATCTAAGTTTAATCGTAGAATATGTTATAAGTTGGAAATATCTTACAATGCAGCAAAGTCAGGAATGTCCCTTTAAGTAAAATAGCATTTTATTGAGTAGCATTAAACAAATATTAATAGTAACTAATAAATGTTGTTGCTGGTGTAGTTTTTAATTCTTGTATTTATTTAAATTTATGGTTTGATTTCATTTCATTCATTTAGATTATTGAAATATTGGTTTTAGCTCGATGGGGGGAGGTGTTGTTGGGATTTTTTGTGTTCTTGGGTTTTTTGTTATTGTTTTTGTTGTTGTTTTTCTTGTTGTTGTTTGTTTGTGTTTTTGTTTTGTTTTGTTTTGTAAATTGTTACATGTAGTGTACATTTTAATACTGTTTTAAAGACGATACTCTGGGTACTTGTTGCCAAACTGTAGTATACTTGTAATATGACCTTGCCCTCTTCCATAAATTTTGACAGCATCTCCGATGGCTAATGTAGCCATGTTAGAACGTTTGCTTACATGTCAGTAGAAATAGTTCCATGACGTGCTTAATTTGCATATAATTTGCAAAGTTATCAAATTCTGAAAGTATGTTACTTTGATTACACTGGATACACTACAAAATATATGATAAATGTAGATATCGATTTACTCTCGTTTAGCAACATTATGAAATAATGATTATGATGGTGATCATGATGATAATGATAATGGTGATGATGGTGATAATAATGATGATGTTGATGATAATGGTGATAATGATGATGGTCATTGTGGTGATCATGATTATGTTTATGATGATGATGATGGTGGTGATGATGATTATTATTATCATTTTGATGGTGATGATGATGATGATGGTGGTGGTGGTGTTGATGATAATGATGATTATGATGATAATGGTGATGATGGTGATTATTATTATTATTATTATTATTATCATTATTATTATTAAGAACCGTAAGATGAATACTTACTCTATTTTGCATAGATATTTCTAAAATAAACCACTGAAGACCTGCAAAAAACGAAACGCATAAATTTTATTTTGCAAATTCACATATCTTAAAGGGACATTCCTGAGTTTGCTGCATTGTAAGATGTTTCCGAAAAATAAAATATTTCTACGATTAAACTTACATATTTAATACATTTTCTTGTTTAGAATATCAGTGTCTGCATATTTAATGTGTTTCTGGTCGTTTTAATATGTGTAGAAGCCCAAACTGGATTTTGTCTTCAAATAATTTCGTACGTACGAAAAAAATATACTCTAAGAAATACAATGGAATTTAACCTAGTACAAATATTAGAACGACCAGAAACACGTTTAATATACAGCCACTAATATTTTACGCAGAAAAATATATTTGAGATGTAATTACAATCGTTAAAAGGTCTCAGTTAGTCGATCACATCTTAAAAGTTGCAGGAAACTCGGGAATGTCTCTTTAAGAGACAGCGGTAATTATTGTTTATATCTCTGGGATTCTGAAGATGTATCAGCTGTGTCATCACAAAGTATTAAACAGAGACTTAGAGATCAGTTTATGCAAAATGTGTTTGCTAACATCTTAACGTTTTCACGTTTAAAAGACTATTGCAAATTCAAAACTAATAAGCATATCTAGATAGCATAGAGAACAACGACTATGCACTATTTTGTTATTTTTTTATTTTTTTTAAATGAATATCACTTTTTACTTGTTTGTCCTTGTTATCGTGATATTAGATCATGATTCTTGAATCAATATTACTGTGCTTGGTCTTCCTATAACAAGTTTATAAATTTATTAGCATTAAAATCAAAGACAATTGTACTAGATCAATACAAATATATTTATATTGCAATGCAAAGACGTAAAACGTTACTCACAAAGTTTTTGGTTCCTCCTCTACTACTCTTATTACATTATCAACATTTCTACTATCATTATTATTATTACTTATAAATCATTAACTCTTATATACATTTCACATTTCCATGTTTTGTATTTTCTCATGTTTAAATGTAGTTTTGTAACATATTTTTTATATATATTTGTAACACTACCGTATTAATAACCAATGGCTGGTTTCAGTTTCGGTAAAATAAAGTGATTGATTGAATTGAATTAGCAATTAGCGATGCTGAAGGGATTTTTAAAATCTAACATTTAACCCAATAGAGTATGCATTTATTGTAATAGCGGAGATGTCGAAAATGAATATCATTTTGTATTAATATGTACATTGTACAGAGGTTTAAGAGAAAATTATATAAAGAAATACTACTGGAATAGGCCATCTATGCTAAAGTTTATACAGTTGCTGACCAGTAAAAAAAAAATATATTGTGTAAATTGGGAAAATATATATTTAAAGCATTTAAAATTCGAACTTCCTTAGTCTAAAAAATACTGGAATTATCAAGATATATAATATGTTGCATTTGAATGTCAATTTGTATATAATACTCTACCTATAAAACTATAATTTACATTCTCCTTTTTAATGTTGATTAATTTGCTATTAGAAATAGAAATTGATGTTCTGGGATGTAAAATTGAAACACTTTGGAATGATTTATCGAATGACGTACGGTGTGAGAGATGTAATGGGTCGGTCTCAGTAGTATACACAATCCTACTATCTAGAAGATATCTCGACATTAACTCAAAGAGTTTAAAAGCGAATATTATTCAAGTCTAGCAAATTGCATTCTGACTGAATCCAAACATTTTCTGTACGAAAAATAATTTAAATTTGGTAGGTGTTTTTAAGTATCATAATGTATTAACAAGGTATGATAGTGTTTTGGTATGTTTTGTTTGTTGTGGGGTTTTGTTTTTGGAGTGTGGGGTGTCGGGGGTGTATCGCCCTGTCAACACTCAGCAATAAATAAATTCACGTACCCATGTCGATGATGAAAAGAACAGCAATAATGAGAAATGGAGCCACCTTCCCAGCAAAGGTGTACATCACACCACCAAAGGGATATCCCACTAGAAAGACAAGAAAACGGTGATACGCAGACACGGATCCAGGGTGCTGTGCAAGGGGGTCTGTATTCAACCACTTAAAAGGTAGTGTACAATAGCGGTGAATGCTCTCACCCGCCCCCCGCCCCCGCCCCCCACTGGACCCGCTCCTGATAAGATGGTGATGATGATGATGATGATGACGACAATGGTCATAATCATGTTATCATGATTATAATAAGACGATGATGATGATGACGATGAATATCATGATGATGATTCCGATGATGATGATGATGATGACGATGACGACGATGATGATTGATGATTGATGGTGATGATGATGATGATGTTGATGATTATGATGAACTGTTTACGTCTTACAATAACATGTCGACCCATCATCACTCCTATAGTACATCATCGCAAATTGTCTGCCAGGTCAGGTCAGGTCATAGGGTTTAACGTGCACCTTCAGAACAAGCTGTTGGAGCGCACGCCTGACAGAAAAGGTGGGAAGGGGAAAGGAGGGACCGCCTGCACTGGCAGGTGCAAAGTAGCACCATCAGTCCGGGGGTGGGTGGTGGTGCTGCTATGGAATTTTGAATGGAGCAATTAATATGCCAAAAAGAAAAGGTGCGCATTTTGGTTTGAGGAAATTTTCTCTGTAACAATACAGCTTTAAAATATGAAATGATCATTACCTAATACTCCGGTAGCTGCCCCGCCCATTGCGACGCCCATGGCTCGACTCCGCTGTCTGTCATCGGGATACCTCTCAGCCACAATACTCATACCTGTAAAAAGTTAAATCAGTGGAGAGACGTACGAACGGACGGATCATTATGATTATTATTATTCAGTGAGTTAAAACATGATAGCAATCGTTTCACGGACTTCCCTACACTACTAGTTTAAATATATATCAAAACAACTTGCATGCATGTAATGTAAGGAATGTAATTGTGTAATGTAAGGAATGTCATGTGTACAATATACATTTCTTCATCATGATGACCTAGATGTCAAAGTCAAACTATCCACTGCATTTAACACTATCCAAATCTAATTTAACCTATGACCTACCACGAAGCGATATTAGCCCTAAGATCAGTTTAGGTACATAGGGTAGCTATGCGTTTAAGATAACCTTAGGGCTAAGATCGCTTCGTGGAACGGGGCCCAGGGTTCTCATTCACAACAAAGCATCCTCTTTGTAATTAATTGTGCATTGTACTGCGATATCGCAAAGTTGCGAGAGTTTAGTGAATTAGGTCCCAGCTGTGTAAGCGCAGATGTAAATATGATTTAGTTGATAACTTTTTTTAAGCTTGTTTTAAATCTGATTGTTCTTAGGATACATATGAAACAGAATACTATCTTCGAATGTTACATACAGTTAGCTTTCGCTCGTTTGATACGTTTTGTAACCCGTAAGTCGTAAATGGTATCTAACGACCAGTCATGTTGTATTATTTTTTTTTATTTTTTTTTATTTTTTTTATTATTTTTTTTTTTTTTTGGTTTGTTTAACGACGCACTCAACACATTTTAAGTACGGTTATATCGGCGTCGGACATATGGTTATGTCGAGAAAAAACCCCAGTGGTCAGCTGACGGGGATCGATCCTAGACCGACCGCGCATCAGGCGGGCACTCTACCACTGGGCCATGCTGCCCGCTGTTGTATTATCTATGCCATACCTACTGCACTAAACTAAAACCATATACAGTCACCACCAAACGGATTATCAACCAATGGCCTCTATATTAAATTATTTCCGAATGATAAGGTGGTTATATCAGACTAGGTGACCGTTTGTCGCGGGTTTTGAATGTAATACAATTAACAACTGACCAGCTACGACGGATGCCGCTGACCCCAGACCATGCACGGCTCGAGCAATGAACAGCGGGATGTAGGTTTCCGCCGAGGCAAACACTGAAAAATAGTCCACAACAATATGAGTGCGAGTGCGAATAATTTTTACATGTTCATATACCACTAGAGTTTCGAACATGTCCGTCCCGGGGACGGTCTCTGGATAGCCAGTAACTTGCTCCGGGACAGAAAAAAGTTAAGGGGACAATTTTAAAATGTGCATCCAAAAATTAATTAGTGGGCCTTTAAAATTGAACCAAAAATAAAATGAATTGACTGCTCGGCCGAATATTTATATAATTTGGAGCATTTTTGAAGGACAGTCCAAAAATAGATAAGAGAAAGAAGAGACTATTTAATAATATTTTTAAAAAAGAAGTAATTTTGACATAAAATTTTGAACGAAGGTCTAAAAAATTTAAGTCCGATTTACAACAATATGAATAGCTTTCTGTGTGTCTTGTCTCTTTGTCTGTTTGTCTTTGCGTGTATGTATCTCTGTGTCTGTGTGTGCGTGTACGTGTGTATTTGTGAGTATTTGGGATGGATGGATGGACGGATGGACGAATGGACGGATAGACGGATGGATGGATAGATGGATAGATGGATGGTTGGATGGATGGATGGATGGATGGACTGACGGATGGACTGATGGATGGATAGATGGATAGATGGATGGATGAATGGCTTTGTAGCTGGAATGTTGGACTAGTATTTGGGGTTTTGTATGGATGGGTGAATGGATGAATCATTGACTGGTTGGTTGGTTGATTGATTGATATTGATTGATTATTGACTTATTGATTGATTGATTTTAGGGATGAATGAATGAATGAATGAATGAACGAACGAACGAACGAACGAACGAACGAACGAACGAACGAAATAATGAACGGACGGACGGACGGATGGATTAGTTAGTTTGTAGAAGTAGAGGACGGATTGATGGATAACTATTTTGAGGTTTTGATGGATGGATGGATCAATGGATGAACTGACTTAGATGACTAATTTATTTGGTCTTATTTTCTGGACACCTGCATTAATTTATGTTTATCATTAATTTGAACCTTTAGTCAGTAACTTTACATTCAACTTGTAATTCTGTTAGATTAGATGACGTAAATGCACCTACTTAATGACGCCAGGAAGATGATGAGACTTCCAGACCACAGCACAGATGGGTATCCCACCCTGTGGAATACAATCACAATTATGTAAATCATACACATAGATCAGTTGATATAACATGTCAGTCAGATGGGTATCCCACCCTGTGGAATAAAAAAAAAATGTTTTATGTAAATCATGTAAATACACATAGATCAGTTGATATAACATGTCAGTCAGATGGGTATCCCACCCTGTGGAATACAATCACAATTATATCAATCATACACATAGATCAGTTGATATAACATGTCAGTCAGATAGGTATCCCACTCTGTGGAATACAATCACAATTATATCAATCATACACATAGATCAGTTGATATAACATGTCAGTCAGATGGGTATCCCACCCTGTGGAATACAATCACAATTATGTAAATCATGCAAATACACATAGATCAGTTGATATAACATGTCAGTCAGATGGGTATCCCACCCTGTGGAATACAATCACAATTATGTAAATCATGTAAATACGCATAGATCAGTTGATATAACATGTCAGTCAGATGGGTATCCCATCCTGTGGAATACAATCACAATTATGTAAATCGTGTAAATACACATAGGTCAGTTGGTATAACATGTCAGTCAGATGGGTATACCCACCCTGTGGAATACAATCACAATTATGTAAATCATGTAAATACACATAGATCAGTTGATATAACATGTCAGTCAGATGGGTATCCCACCCTGTGGAATACAATCACAATTATGTAAATCATGTAAATACACATAGATCAGTTGATATAACATGTCAGTCAGATGGGTATCCCACCCTGTGGAATATAAAACAAAATGTTTTATGTAAATCTTGTAAATACACATAGATTAGTTGACATAACATCTCAGTCAGATGGGTATCCCACCCTGTGGAATACAATAAAAAATGTTTTATGTAAATCATGTAAATACACATATATCAGTTGACATAACATGTCAGTCACATGATATCGCACCCTGTAGAATACAATAAATGTTTTTATGTAAATCATGTAAATACACATAGATTTGTTGACATAACATCTCAGTCAGATGGGTATCCCACCCTGTGGAATACAATAAAAAATGTTTTTATGTAAATCATGTAAATACACATAGATCAGTTGATATAACATGTCAGTCAGATGATATCCCACCCTGTGGAATACAATCACAATTATGTAAATCATGTAAATACACATAGATCAGTTGATATAACATGTCAGTCAAATGGGTATCCCACCCTGTGGAATACAATAAAAATGTTTATGTAAATCATGTAAATACACATAGAACAGTTGGTATAACATGTCAGTCAAATGGGTATCCCACCCTGTGGAATACAATCACAATTATGTAAATCATGTAAATACACATAGATCAGTTGGTAAAACATGTCGATCAGATGTTATATGAAATATAACTTACAAAAACACTAAGGATAGTGCGTGCACGTCTTGTTATCTAAATACTAGTGCATGTACATATCAAAGCTGGGAATCGCAACTTCCTCAATACTGATATACTGAACAACACAAGAAACGCGAATGTGTTAATATATTATAGTTTTATGATGTAATTAGACCTACTTCCTTAAATAGACCGTCAAAATGAGTATTGACAATTTTAATAGACGCAAAACCTTAGTGGGATTCAAAATGAATAATTTTAAATAAAAGACAGACAGACAAACAGACAGACACACAGACTCACACACACACACACACACACACACACACACACACACACACACACATATACACATATATTGTTTATTAAAGTCTCACCTCGTTACCTCTGAATAAAATTTAGCATATTCATAAAAACAATATAAATTATAAAATTGTAATGAGCCACTCTATATTGAGTTATGAGAAACTATTCGTTAAACGTATTTAAAAGACAAATAAAGCAAAGTATCATTTAAAAAAAAAAATTGTTTAGTATTGTCTTTTCACTATATTTCTAAAGGGTGTGGGTGTGTCGTAATAGTATTTGTTATTGGCACGGCCGCGTTTTCCATTCACGACCTCGATCGATGAGCCCGTAATGAACCAAATCACGCAGATATAAAACTAATACTTAGCGCGAGAAAAATATAATCCGCACCTCACTAATAACATTTTATCAAAATTCTATTTACAAAAGCGAGTTATTTAGACTACTTTGCTTGTCTCGAACATTATTGGATTGCCACGGGGATTGATTAGCAATAACTACGGAAGACTGTGCATTAAATGCTCTAGAGTGGCCGTGATTTAATTTCACGCCGGTGAGCCAGATATAGCCGGGACATGCACACGTGGACATGTAACGGTCAATCAAAGAGAAAGGTCATTATCTCCCTTGATGTCATAAAGTCCCGTCAATGGGAATTGATGAAAGCCAGATAATGTTAAGATTTAATGATCTCAATGGGGGGGGGTTAACATCTTGGCGTCCGTGGCTTTGGAGGCTTTGTTTGTGAATGAAGTTGGGATGATTTAAAATGAGCTGACGAAGTGACTTAAAAGTTGTAAAACTTTGAATAGAAGAATATTTCAGGATTTCGTGCCAAACAAAAATGACATCTTGTTTGGCGGTTGCATTCAAATCTTTTAACGAAGTTAAGAGTTCGTTTTGTTTCAGGAAATTACTAGAGCATATTTATTTATTTATCATCGGTTATTGGATGTCAAACAGTTGGTAATTTTTACAATTAGTCTTGGAGAGAAAACCCGCTACATTTACAGTAGTAAGGGATCTTGTATAAACATTATCCCACATACAAAATAGCACATACTACGGCTTTTGATATATCAATGGTGGTGCACAGGTTGGAACGAGAAATATTTCAATTGGCCCACCAACGGGGATCGATCGTAGACCGACCGCACATCAGGCGAATGCTTTACTACTGGGCTATGTCTCGCCTCTTCAATTGTCCCACCGACGGGGATCGATCCTAGACCGACTATGCATCAGGCGAACGCTTTATTACTGGGCTATATCTCGCCCCTTCAATTGGCCCACCCACGGGGATCGATCCTAGACCGGCCGCGCATCAGGCGAACTCTTTACTGCTGAGCTATGTCCCGACCCTTCAATTTTTAACAAAGTATATGTGCATAAACTGAATTAAATTTAGTCCCAATCCAAAATGAACGGGCCCGTGTTAAAAGCGAGGGAAGAGATTTAGCCCAGTCGGTAGAGCACTTGCCTGAGGTGCTTTAGTCGTATAATCGAACTTCTTAGGTGGATCCGTTCTCTGATTGACATTCCCCGTGCCAACTAGTGCTCCACGACTAGTATGTTAAATGCCGCTGTATATGCTGCGCTGTTTGTGCGAAAATGCATATAAAAGTCCCCTAACTGCTAATATAATGGGAAACAAATGTAGCACGTTTCCTCTGAAGAATACGAAAGACGAATTACCAAATGTTTCACATCCAATAGCGATAAATAATAAATAAATAAATGTGCTCTAGTGGTGTCGTTAAACAAAAAGAGAAACTCAAGTGAGAGTAGAGTATTTGTATTTTGACAAACATCTGTTAACAGAGCAACAATTAATTCGATTAATTCTGTTCGGTATTTGTCTTATAGTTCAAGATATTTGGTGACATTGGCGTCTGCAGTTTACGAGAAACATGATCCGAAAATCTAGTAAACATAAAAGAAAAATACATCTAATAACTGTTTGGCTGAATATCACCCACATTTGTGTGTGTGTGTGTATATATATCATATCATATATGTTGTAGTGTATCCAGTGTTATCAAAGTATGTGATATTTTTCATGTCACATACTTACAGAATTTGATAATGTTCCAATTTATATGCAAATTAAGCAGGTCATGGGACTATTTCTACTGACATGTAAGCAAACGTTCTAACATGGCTACATTATCCATCGGAGATGCTGTCCTTAGTCCTTAAAACAGTATTAAAAAGTACACTACATGTAACAAATTACATTTTTTAATCATAATTAAATTTAAAAATAAAACAAAACAAAACAAAAACACAAAGAAACCCCTACTAAAAATATAGTCGGACATGTGTGCCGTTTGTTGTGTCGTGCACTATAATACAACATATCCAATAGCAATAAATCGAAGATGAGAACGCCGACAGTGATAACAAATCGTCACCATCAAATTACCTGTAGGCCATATTGGTATGAACAAATAACTAACTTTATTAACCAAGATTATAGTTACAAATCATATTCCACTTTATTTTGTAAATAACTGAACTAATTGTTTAAAATGAGGTGGTGTTAAGTACATTCACGGACTCTATTTTTAGGGCAGTATATGTCGGTAAAGCAAAGCCACGTCACATATTCATACATAATTTAAATATTGAATAA
>JAECMU010054182.1:0-25760 GCA_016106625.1 Dracogyra subfuscus | reverse complement strand
ATTATGTGCGCAATTTAACTTGAAGGAAATTTGGCGCAATTTTGATGGTCGTTCTAAATTGAAATGGAAGTGAGAGCTAAGATTTGATCTTTAGTAGTCCGAATGAGCTCTTTGTTATGACCGCCGAGCACTAGCAGATGCATGGTCTTTATATACCAGGCAAGATACACTGGCTGGAACGAGAAACAGCCCAATGGGCCCACCTATTGGTTATAGTTTAAGGCCCTGTTCCATGAAGCGGTCTAGCACTAAAATCATCTTAAGTGTATTAGGTACTTGTAGTTATGCATTTAAGGCGATCTGGTAGCTAAGATCACTTAGTAGAACGGGACCCTTGACCACAGAGGAAACCTGCATCCACCATACCATAGGATACTTTTTTTTATCAATAGCAAAGGATTGTTTATATGCACACAGGATTGTACATACCATGGCTTTTGTTACACAAGTTGTGGTGTACTAGTTTGAATGAGAATCAGTAATTTTACTACTAATTGCTACATATATACTGATATGCAATTCATTCATTAATCACTTACAGACTACTACCTCCACAAACTACTATTGTCCATGTTGGGGTGTTGTAAAACATTCAATCATTCATTCATCAATCAGGTATTCACTGAAATGATTATGTTAATCCGGCAGCATGGTGTGTTAGTAAACATCACATTCCTCTGTATATAAAAGGTTCAGTTACATGACACTGTACCTGCTGTAACAGGTTTAGTGTGTTTTATTATATACGCTGTATTTTTGCTTCACTGCCCACCTTTTCCTGTTTTCATCTAGTACTGAATTGACAGTCAAAACAAACACACTGAATATAATAAAAAAATAAAAATAAATTGATTGATGATATAATTTATTGATGTGAATTTGTTTAAGGTTCAAGCATGCTGTTCTCAAAAGGTGGCTAATGGAAGGAAATGCTTTATTTAACGACGCACTTAACACATTTTATTTACTGTTATATGGCATCAGGTATATGGTTAAGAACCACACAGATATTGAGAGAGGAAACCTGCTGTTGCCACTTCATGTGCTACTCTTTTCGATTAGCAGCAATGGATCTTTTATATGCACCATCCCACAGACTGAAAAGTACATACCACAGCTTTTGTTACACTAGTTGTGGAGCACCAACTGGAACAAAAAATAGCCCAATGGGTCCACTGACAGGGATCGATCCCATACCGACCACGCATCAAGCGAACGTTTTACCACTGGGCTATGTGCCGCCCCGAGATGGCTAACGAGTTATGCAGAGAGATAAAAAATGTTAATCCCACAAAGACTACAGTACTTGATAGACATGTTATGATGAGGGCAGGATGTAGCCCTAATCTATGATTAATCCTTGTGGGTGGCATGTGCTATGGCATGTGCTGTCCTGTATTTTGGATGGTGCATATAAAAGATCTCTTGCTTCTCACAGCAAAATTTAATGGGTTTCTTCTCTAAGACTGCTAGAATTACCAAATACTTTATATCCAATGGCCAATGATAAATAAATTAATGTGCTCTAGTGGTGTCGTTAAACAAAACAAACTTCTTCTTTTTTTATATCTTATAATCAGTTTGACCGGCCTGGGTGTTATAGTTGTTCAGCCATTGGATATAAGGCTTGTAGATACTGGGATTGCATCCCACTACTGGCTCCTACCCAGAGCAAGTTTAACAATTCAGTGGGTACATATAGATCAAAGTGTAAGTTAAAGTTATTGGATGGGTCTGACAAGGGTATCCCGAGATATTTCAAGTGGTGTTCATGAATTTGCGTAGTGAACGAGTTAATGCCCCTCGAAATATCAAGTGAGACCCGAGTCAGCCCATCCAATAACGAACTTGTAGCATGATATTGATTGGCAGCTTGTCAGTACAGTACATTAGCATGCATGTAGTATATTAAGTTTATATATGCCTATATTGGTTTGATGGTAATGTTATTTTTTATAAAACACTCCTTCCTTCCTCCCCTACCAGTTCCATGCAGTATGGTGGTATTGTTTTATCTCATGTGACAACAGTACTATCACTATTTGCATGTTTTGTGTGCGACTCAAGTTTAGGATAAGAATTGCACATGCTTTATTATGTTTGTCACTTTGATTCGTGAGTTGCTCTGGTGCGGATAAGCAATATTCCTGCCACTGAACATGAATCAAATTTTAACGAAGATGACAATTATTTTCTAACACAAATTTGTGAAATTGTTGAGAATGATACCAAATGTGCCTTTGATGGACAACAATATTTTGATACAAATTTGTGTTCAAATAGAACAAAATGAAACAATTGATGTCAGACAGTTTGAAATCCGTTTACAATTACAGCATGACGAAGGTTTTTGTGAGACAGCTGAAACTTCAAATTTTGAATGCTTTGGCCTACCAGTTAATGATGAAGAAATTCGAATTCCTATTCAGAGTCAAGGGAATGCAAACATGAAGAAAAATACTAAATGGTGTTATGGCATGTTTGAGTCCTGGAGATGACCTCAAAATGAAAAGGGTGTTGAATATATTTGTAAAAACTTGACCGAAATGACAAGTGTTCAGGTGAATTCTACTTGGGGAAAGTTTGTTGATGTTAATACGGATATTCCAATTAACATGCAATGACCAGATGAAGGAACAACCTCGTCTTTTGTTCAGCCTTCAACATTCAGCAACTGCAATATTTATTTTTTAACTTTAACGTGTAATTCCCTTGTTCAGTTTTGACTGTAAAATGGAATTTTATGTGTCTCAGTTGGACAATATGCCAAGAAGTATATTTTTTGTTCATTTGTACATTTCCCTCAGCTCATTTTGTTTTCTTTACCAAGATTTTACGGTAACAGTAAATATATTTTTTGTTTATTCTAATTTGTTTATTTTGTTTGTGATTAAACAAAGTTAAAAGGGTTTCGTTTATTTCAGTTTGCACAAATTGCATGTCTTTTATGGTTTGAGGCATGGTAGTAAAGTTATCACTCCATTCAACAATATCACCAGATACCGGCATAATATTCTAATTACTTTTTTTAGTAAATCACAGTACTAAAGTCGCCGCCATCGATAATATGACGTCATCACGATTAGCACAGATTAGTTTGACATCACGCATTTTAAACAAAACTTTGAAAACGTTACACTCAGGTACACGGGTCTTGTTGGCGTGTAAGTGAAGGACTCATTTACCGCAACACATAACCTAGAGACCTTACAAATTTGCATAAGCCAATATCACACAGGTTAATACAGTAAATATTAACCCGCTATATGACATGGATATTATGGTAAGTTATAGGATAAATATATATATATATATAAATATATACATACACACCCCTTTTCAAGACATGACAACAGGTTTTTTTATATAAATACTTTTACATGCTGATTGCACTAATTCGCCTTAAAAATGTCATAATCATGACAATGTGTCCCCTAAGTGAGACTGTTTCTATGTCCATTGCACCTCAGGCAAGCACATTAAATGAAATATTCTGCAACAAAATAAAACGTGAATGTTAATGATTTTTTTATTATTAAAAATCTGCAACCAAAATAGCCTGTAACACCACCTCCAGTGATTTACAGGTGCCTTATCCGGTGAGAGCTGGCAGATCAAAGTATGCGATTAGAGGATTAAGTTGACAGGTTAGTAGAATGTCTCAGCCCAGTAATGAGTCATCTGATTGACCCTCAAGGAAATGACCTACTTGTCTACCTGTAGATACACATGCACTACATTATCTCATGGAATGAAAGAAAGGAATGTTCTTTAACAACAGTCACACCTCATAATATTGCCCAGTCAGCAGGCAAGCAGGTAGTATATGAATGGGTCATATACATGTATATATGGTTCAAAATTGCTCAATCAAAATTGTGCACCTTTTTCTTTTTGGCATATTAATTGCTCCATTAAAAATTCCATAGCACCACCACCACCCACCCCCACCTGCTACCGACTTTGTTGGGCTGCTGGTGCTTCCTTGCACCTGCCAGTGCAGGCAGTCCCTCCTTTCCCACCCCCACCTTTCCTGTCCATCCCAAGACAGACATGCACTATAACAGCTTGTTCTGAATGTGCACATAAATTCCTATGACATGACATGTATATATGGGTCTGAATTTAAGAAACCTGGTTTATCTCTTAAAAGTGATTCTCCTCCTTGTTTGTGATAACAAAACCTTCATTATTTCATACTAAATACATTCTCTTGTTTAAAATACAAGTGTCTGTTTATCAAGCGTGTTTGCAGTCATATTCTAATGTTTTCAGCACTCAGTTTTTACTTTTATTTGTGATATATATTATTTTGTATGTACAAAAAACAATTGGGAAGTAAAATCCGGTTTGGCTACTACAAGCATTAGGATAACAACAAACACCTTGTAAATACAGACACTGATATTTTAAATAAGCAACTGTATTTAATTTGTATGTTATATCATCAATAAGGCTCTATTAGTCGGAAACTTTTACACAAGTATTGTAAACTCAAGACTGCCCCTTTAAGAGCCCGCCCGATGCGCGGTCGGTCTAGGATCGATCCCCGTCAGCTAACCACTGGGTTTTTTTCTCGACATAACCATATGTCCGACGCCGATATAACCGTACTTATAATGTGTTGAGTGTGTCGTTAAACAAACCAAAACCAGCCCCTTTAAGAATTGTAAATAGATGTAGTTACACACATGTAAGAGAAAAAAGTGTCTTAATTTGTAAATTCAGTCCATGGTAATCAATGGTACAATATTTAAAAATCTTTGTTTTAAACAATTTGTATTTCCAAAAATCAAATACAACAGTTTTGGATTGACCGACATATCAGCAAAACAATTTAAACAATTAATGGATACATGTGTTTTATTACCAGTTGCATATCATAAATTAATTAACCCATACCTCACATTGTTGTTTTAACAAGATTATGTTTCAAGAATCTACAGCTGTGCACGAACAATGCAATTTTAACTTTTTGTACATTCAGATCTGGGATTAATTTAAAACTGATTGAACCTGTACACTGCACTTTGTAAACAAATGTAAAACTTTATCCCAAGAAGCCATACATGTGATCGAAGAATGCACCTAGAATTGCGGATTAATAATTAACTCACCACTACGGGGCTTGTGAAGTATTGATGAATCCAACCTACATTCTACAGTACAGCAATTATAATAATATATATGCATTACTATTATTTCATCCACATTTAATTATTAACCACGGATGGGAATTGGTGAGCTGTAAAAAAGGAGGAAATCTAGAGAGGTCCTGGAAATTCTTGAAATCCTAGGTTAAAACTATAGCACATTGATTTAATAATCATCAGTCATTGGATGTCAAACATTTGGTAATTCTGACATATAGTCTTAGACAGGAAACCTGCTACATTTTTCCATTAGTAGCAATGGATCTTTTACATGCATCATCCAACAGAGAGAATAGAACATACCTTTGATATAGCAGTTGTGCATGGAGCACTGTCTGGAACGAGAAATAGACTAATGAGTCCACTGACAGGGATTAGTCCTGGACTAACTACATATCAAGTGATCATTTTCCCACTAGACTATGTCCTGCCAACTATTACTATTTACAGGTCCATTCACTATTACTAAAGCTATCTTAACAATGAATGGATGTGTATTATCATTTACAGGCCAAAGTGACCAACCCGTGACCACACATATCATGAGAACAATTATAAGGATCGATGAGCTGGACATGATGTCATGACAACATAACAGTGACCAACCAGTGACTACACTATTATGACATGAACAACTATAACAGGAGGACCGATGATCTAGTCATGATGTCATGACAACATAACAGTGACCAACCTGTGACCACACTATTATGACAAGAACAACTATAACAGGAGGACCGATGATCTGGACACGATGTCATGACAACACGTTCATCTGTTACCTGTGTACCGGACAGTATAAGCAAGTGGCCAATCAATTACTCCGTCACCAGCCCCACCAGGTAGACCAAACTGCAGTCAGACCTGATAATCTGGACATGATGCGGTGACAACTCACTGATTTATTACACAGTGGCCCATGCTGGAATGCCAAGCTTTTTAGTGGAGAGTTGGGGTACGTAGGTCAGAAGGAATGGGATATTCAGACAGGGCTATTCCACAACAAGAATTGAACAGAATTAACTGTTTCATCCATTATAACTTAGGGCTGTCCATAATTTTCAACATTTTCACAAGTGTACAAAGCTCTCTCCCCCCCTAAAAGTGTACATTTCCAAAAAAAGTGTATTTTGGCCCCTTTACACACAGTTTGTATGCTCGTAAAAATGTTGAAAATTATGTATGGCCCGTTACTATATTTGGTGTCGCTGATAATTAAATCTATAGATGATCATAACAATAAATGTTTTAAGAAATATAATAAATTAAAAATTAAATTAATAACTTTTAAACATTTTTAAAATATTCATTGAGTTGAGATGAACTTTCATAGATACAACTGTAAATCAAGTTTCATTGACAAAGGACTTAACTGACTTAAATGCAAAAAAGTAAAATTTTAAAATTAAAAACAAAATTTAACTTGTACTTACATGCATTTATAAACCAAATTTCATTGTGTGTATGTGTGTGTATGTATGCGTGCATGTGTGTTTTATTTATTTCCCCTCTTTATTTTCATTTATTGGTAGGATTTGGGAACCACGGAGCTAAACATGTAAACTTAATGTTATAGCTAAATGCAAATGTTGATACGGTCGCTGCAAATGTAATATCTCATCTTCTGGCAGACAAAGGAATGGTCCAGACCTCAGAACTGTGTCCAAGTGCTCAGACTTGGTGTGAGCTGGTACATGGATACAAACCCAGCACCTACAACATTTGTACCAGCCCATGTAGCCACCCATCCTTGAACTAGTTTCATGGGAATGATAGGAAGGAAGGAAATAAAACATTTTATGATGCACTCAACACATTTTATTTACGGTTATATGGCATCAGACATACGGTTATGGAGCACACAGATATAGACAAAGGAAGCGTGCTGCAGCCACTTCATGGGCTACTCTTTCCGATTAGCAGCATCCCACAGACAGGATAGTACATACCATGACCTTTTGTTACACCAGTTGTGGAGCACTGGCTGGATGAGAAATAGCCCAATGGGCCAGCGATGAGAATCGATCCTAAACCGACTGCACATCAAACGAGTGCTTTACCACTGGGCTACGTCCAGCCCCTAGTGAGTGATAGGAAGCCAGGGTAATAGCTTCCCTTAACTGGTGAGGTCTGCTTTACGAAATGTACCCAATGTAGCTACATTCATTTGTCCCAGTGCTAGAGAACTGGGCTGTTGACACAACACAGACAGAGAATGTGTGAGGATGACCACCTCCAGGTATCAACATCTAATTGCCGGTGTCCATCAACATTGGCCATGTTGACCTGGCTGCCCTGTATACACTGTCAACACGTAAGACGGACACCTACAGCAACACCAAACCGCTAGGAAAACACACCGACAGATCAATATGGATCCTTGTAACAACATAATTTACATCCCCTTCGGACGTCTTCATGCAGAGTAAATTATAGATTTTCATTCATCGGTTTTTTAACATGTTATTCAAGAACGGTAGCTAACTAGCATCATTCAATGAGGTATTGGTTTTTGTTGCTACATATGTACAGGCTTTGTAAAGCATATTTCACTGAATGTACTCTGTATACATTAGTTTAGAAAACAAATTAATATTAATGCAAAAACATTATAAAAAAGTATTGTTGAAACATTACCCTCCTCCCCCAGCTCAACCCAAATCTGTTTCATGTAAATATTGATTTTCTGCTTTTATCTTTTTCTTTGTTAAGATAAGCCTACATATAGAATACCAGGTTACTACGTTTTGTTATCGTTGTTATTTGGTGAGGTTTGGATAATGGGGTAACAGGCGAGCTTCAGCGAGCCTGTAACACCATTATTGAACTGAGCCAAATAACAACGATATCAAAACGTAGTAACCTGGTATTTTTTTTATCATGCAACCCTTTTTAACCATACTTTGACTGTTTTTCATTAAAAAATAAACACACGATTCCCCCACTAACAGCTGCTGGCGTAAATACGTCACGGATATACGTCACAGACATCTGGCTGGAAGCTACGATGACGTCATTAAATTAAAGCTATGATGACGTCATTACGATGACTTGCCATGCCCAGAATTCATTTCCTAATGACTAGATAACACATACATGTTATCAGGCATTGACTATATAACACTTCAGATTATCATGTAGGTGTTAGCAGGTAACTGGAAGCTTGGTTGCATGATAATAATATTTAGCAGCAGTGATTTTATCTCTCTCTGTCTCAATCAGTTGCTAAAATAACCATGGTAAGACTTCAAAGTTCAGTAATTTAGACTTCAGATATTACTTTTGTTTCCTTTATTAACACATTAAACACCCATCCTACTGTAGAGTAATTATATAATGTTCTTTCTTCAGACAGATGGCTGCTGCTTGAGAAGGTGTATTTGTATTTATATTGATCTTTAAAGTACATACAGTACCACTACCTGGAGTTGACCTTCATATACAAATACAGACCAACCTGTTTAACCCCCTCCATACGCACAATCAAAATAAACTTTACAGCTTAATTAAAATAAGAATGCCACATGACAAAACTTTTCTCACATATATTCCAGCCATTATGTACTGGTATTCTGATTTGTAACGGACACCATGTTCATTGAAATACTATTTCACATACACAATGTCTATTCATGCATATATTTATGAGGTGATAAATTAAGGCCCACCACTTTGCGATAGCCTGTCAGTTGATCAATCACCGGCCCATAAGGTGCAGGAAGCCCAGCGCAGGCAAATTGCTGCCTGATGCATGCAGATCCAGCAATAAAAGCCAAGGAATGACCGTTAAATCATTAAACTGAAGCAGATCACTTTAGAATCACTGTTACCCCACTGTGGGCAAATTAGTCTGCATGTACCCATGTAGTTTGTCCAGGGAAATACATGTACCCTTGCTAAAAGTTAAAGTTTGTTTGGTTTAACGAAACCAAATGAGTACAGTGATTTTTTAATCATTGGCTATGGGATGTCCATATGAACTTGCCAGCCACTGCAAAATTGGTTGGTCAACAATCACCAGCCTTTTTTCTGTTCCAAATATAATGTATATCAAATGCTGTACAATTAAATGCATGAAATGCCTTGTCTATGACCAAACTTTATTTAAAAACACAAAAACCTTGTTACACTAGATCACAGTGTGTGTGTGTGTGTGTGTGTGTGTGTGTGTGTGTGTGTGTGTGTGTGTGTTTTCAGTGATAGAAAAGTAAGCAAAATTTTCTCATCAGTTTACTAAACAAGTACATCTGGAAAATCTACTTGCATGCCAAGGCCAATTTGAATTTTTCAGACAACCAATATGTTGTTTGTATGGTTTTAGTGTTTATACTAACAATTTTCTACAGTAATTCAGATACAAATGAAAAGGTTAATAGGCAAAAATATTCAAACGAGAATCTAAGATAAGCGATTTTCGTAGATATGAAAATATACTTTATGTGTACTAGGACCAACTTAAAATGTACTAGGCAAAAATAAATATCAGTTTTTGTTGCCCAACAAATGGCAACATGACCGATTCATGAAAATTGACCTGTGTCAAAACCTTTTTTGACCTCTATTGAGAAAGAATGTGTTTTTTTAAATATTTAACCAATTTCAATGTAGGCTTAAACAAGTATAATATTGATCTGCAGATAATATTTGTCAAACATTAAATCCTCAATATAATTTAACAAAGACTTATTAACGTTAGTTTGGATTCACTGGAAATTAGAAATTCGGTAAAATGCTTTCATAGTAACAAAAACACAATTTTCCCGCAAACAGTGACATGAGATCTTGTGTACTGTGGTGCATGTTTGTAATACCAAACATTTGACACTGAATAGCCAATGATTAATAAATCAATGTGCTCTAGTGGTGTTGTTAAATAACACAAACTTTGAACTATCAATCTAAAGACCTGTACAGTTTTTTGCACTTCCAGATTCCAGATATGTACACTCACAGCCACTGAGCTGGTCTCACACACAAGTTTTAACATATTACGCATTGTTTCTTTGAATACCAATTTCCCCCACGTAAAGGTCAGGAGACAGAGTTATGTTATCCATTTGTCGCCATCTAGGAACGTGAGGTCAAACAAATTGCAGTCTGCCTTTGTACACGCTCTGTGCATTGATCTGGCATTAATTGGAGAGATCTCCGAACCTATGTGTTTATTAAGGAGGACGTTGTCAACATTGCTCATCAAACTGACCCACACACACTGGGACCCCAAGTTGCGTGGATGAAAATGTTTCCAACTGAAGACAAATATAGATAAACATTTGTATAATTCTTAACTCTGGCACAGTAAACATGACCTTTTGATTGGAGATCACTACTACCAGGTCAGAAAAATGGGCAATGACCCAATAAGTTTATCTACAGATCTCCGGTATTACTGCTATTACCGGCCTCGGTGGTATAGTGGTCAGGCCATCAGACATAAGACTGGTAGGTACTGGGTTCACACACCAGTACCGGCTCACATCCAGAGTGAGTTTTAAGGACTGCACCCTCTTCTCTCTAACTAACTACTAACAATTAACAATTGACCCTCTGTCCTGGACAGACAGCCCAGATAGTGTGCTTGAACGTTACTTGGATATAAGCATGAAAATATGTATAAATGAAAATCACTACTTGTACTATCAGCTACGACTGGACTTGATGATGTCATGGTGGTTAATCCATTGCCTTGAAGGTGGCAGGTACTACTGGGTTTACCTCATGGTATCTGGCTGGGTCATAGCTCTGTGGTACAGTGCTCACCTGATCTGCGATCGATCTAGGATCAGAATCGATTCCCATCAGTGAGCCCAAAACCATGGTATGTACTATCCTGTCCAAAGAGTGGTGCATATACAAAAGATCCCTTGCTGCTAATCAAAAAGACTAGCCCATTAAGTGGTGGTAGCGGGTTTCCTCTCTCAATATCTGTGTGGTCCTTAATCATATGTCCCACACCACATAACCATAAATTACTAAATAAAATGTTTTGTTAAATAAGAATATTTTCTTCCTCATGGCACCTATGTCCACTAAATGTGAGTTTTAATAGCTCAGTGGGGAGGTGTATGGTCATTACATCAACTCTTCTCTCAGTGACCATTAACCCACTGTCTTGGATATACGAGTCCTCAGCCTGTGCTTATATAGGGAATAACTGGTTACTGTCTTAAGATATTAACTTTATCCTGCGAAGGTTAGAATGGCGAATGCAGCGAGGCTCTGCCAAGCTGCATTTGCCATTCGACCTGAGCAGGATAAAGCAGAAATCTTAAAACAGTAACCAGTTATTTCTTTTATCCTGCAATCCTACAGGAATATTCGGAAAATCATTATTTATTTCTGTTTTGTGTACGCAAAGCGAGTATTGTTTATCTAGCAAGGCTTTTGCTGTATGATGTCATGCAAAATACATGACGTCATTATTTGTAAGACGCTGGCTACATTCTGTCACATTAAAAAAACACTTTTGAACTCCAATTCATAAATAAATATACAAGTTTCGTATTTGTTATCGCAAAACTAAAAGTTATTTGTATTTACTGCACTTCAACAAATGATTTAACGAATATGTTTATTGAAATTCTACTTTGAAATACTCGAGTCGAGTTGAGCTTATGTCACGTGACCTATATTTCCGTCTCAAAAAGCTATATTTTTGGTCAATGACCTCTTGCCACTATTTATAGTGATTGCAGGATACATTTTTTTAGTCTACTCTTGACTCAAGCCTTTAATGAAGCCACATGCGTTCAATTCATATGGCATTGCTCTGATGTTAAAAGTCTTAGACTCTGTTAGCCTTGAGTCTAGACTATAATCACAAGGCCAGAAAACTGAGGTATATGCCCAGGACAGCATTAAGTTAAAATGGAATAATAATAAAAATTAATGAATGTGATCCATATTTTAAATATATTATAGCAAAAACTAACCAAAAGGTCTTTTGATCTTTAAGAAGGCAGAACATAGTCCAGTGGTAAAATGCTTGCCAAAGGCATTGTTGATCTAGGGTAAATCCCCATTGGTGGGCTTATTGGGCTATTCCTCATTACAGCCAGTGCTCCACAACTGGTAGATCAAAGGTTGTGGCATGTGCTATCCTGTCTGTGGAATAGTACATATAAAAGAACTCTAATGGAAACATTTAGCACCAGCCTCGGTGGCGTAGCGGTTAAGTCGCCGGACAACAGGCTGGTAGGTACTGGGTTCGCAGCCCAGTACCGGCTCCCACCCAGAGCGAGTTTTTAAGGACTCATTGGGTAGGTGTATGGCCGCTACACCCTCTTTTCTCTTTCACTAACAATAACAACTAACCCACTAATTTCTATTCTGTCCTGGACAGACAGCTCAGATAGCTGAGGTGTGTGCCCAAGACAGGCGTGCGCTATAACAGCTTGCTCTGAATGTGCACATTAAACAATATTGAAAAAACAAATAAAAAAAACAACATTTAGCAGGTTTCTTCTCTAAGACTATATATCAGAATTACTAAATGTTGGCACACCCAATAGTCAATGATTAATAATCAATGTGCTCTAGTTGTGTTGTCAAACAAAACAAAAATTCAACTTGATTTTGTTAAGTACAAAAATGTGTTGACGTTTACAGTAACACATGTAAATATATGCATGTTCTATTCATGTTTGACCAATTGAAAGGTTAATGTTCCTTTTGTCTAACGACACCACTAGAGGTCATTTGGTAGTTCTGACAGTCTTAGAGAGGAAACCTACATTTTTCCATTAGCAAGGGATTGTTTGTATGTACCATCCCAAAGACAGGATAGCACATACCATATCCTTTGTTATATCTGTCATGGTGCACTGGCTGTAATGAGACATAGCCCAGTGGTCCCACTGATAGTTATCAATCCAAGACAGACTGCACATCAGGCGAGCACTTTAACTGTGGGCTACAACCTAGCACAGGTGGCTGTTACATAAGGTACTGAACGTCTTACTACACGAGGACAAGACCACGAACCCTTATCTACATGGCCAACCGTGACTTAAAACTCATTATGGGGGAATGTGGAAGAGTATCTGTTTTGTTATGAATCACCGAGCTTATTTAGAAGAAGCAAACAGACCGCACCTTCCCACAGTGCAATTTGCAGAACGGCTAAGCAGAAGCTTCGGGTACTGAACAAACAAGTGTTGCTTTCCGCCTGAATGTCAGTCGCTTCTCGCCTGTTGACAAACGTAGATCAGTGCACATACAAACAACTAAACAAACGTTCCTTGATAACTGGTCAACAGCTAGCAAAGAGCGAGAACGGCTGGACGTAGGCATCGGTAAACAGCCAGGAACTTTGTGACAACCTTTCTCATGTAGTTCTGTTAGGAAACGATTTAATCTCAGATGTCTAGGGACAAGGTGTTCTAGTTGTTGAGGGATTTGTACACTATTGCATAGAGTTGTGTATATTTTTCTCAGTTTCTGGTACAGACAGGGTTCGAATTTTACCATGACAATGATAACATGTTGTGGGAGCCCTCTTTATTTGACATTGTTGACAGCAAGAAACAAAATGCTGTCCTGTCCTACCAATACATTCCATTTTGTATACAACTGGTGTAAGATAGTAAAATTATCATTGGTAATATCATAATTTAAAGCATCTGTTTTCAACAAAAGGGCGTGACGTAGCCAAGTGGTAAAGCATTCGTTTGGTGCTCAGTTGATCTGGCATTGATCCCCGTTGGTGGGCCCATTTCTTGCTCCAGCCAGTGCACCATGACTCCGTGTTATCCTGTCTGTGAGATAGTGCATATAAAAGATCCCTTGCTGCTAATCGAAAGAGAGTGGTCTATAAAGTGGTGACAGCAAGTTTCCTCTCTCAATATCTGTTTCAAATGCATGTTTCGTATGTAACCATATGGCCGACATCATATAACTGTAAATAAAATGTGCTGAGTGCATCGTTAAATAAAACATTTCCATTTCCAACAAACTGCACAGGCTAGAACTCAAGGCACCAGGGTTACGTCGGTTTTGCCTGAGAAAACTTGATAGAAATTAAGCTGACTTTGTGATGTTTTTTTCAGTGCCCCTCAAGTTGTCTTGGTGCCTTAATTTCTGTTATTAAACCTAAGCAATGCTTGCCTCCCCCCTTCAAATTAAAATGTGACCTATGTAAAAACTGATTTAAACCATATCACAGATCTTTCCACATGGAAATAGCAGGAGAGCTATCAATTTAAACTCTTAATAATAATTCTTGGAGAAATTGGATAACTTTGAACATTTCGGCATGGTCCACAACAGGTTTGACTGGGGACCACCATCACACAAACAAAAGAGTGGAAATACTGGTAAAACACCATCACAAGTCAGCCAAACATGTCGCATTATAGTCATCCAGTGAATGGACGGTATCTGGGTTTCCAGTTTGCCACACAGTTAGGTCTGTTGTTGAAGATTTGTGAGCAGCTCCATGGTTCAGCGAACAACTTTTGTGTCCATCTCATCTTGGAGAGTCAACTGAGGGAGTGTACTCCAACATAAAGTTTAGGCCATCTTATCTCATAATCATGGATCATTGCACAGTATTAAACTCATAACACTGCCGCATTTTTGGTAGTATAAAGCAATTGGTTAGACACACACAAATGCTTGGATGAGCATCTAGTTAAACTATTGACAACAGAATAAAAAGAATCACGTGGGTTGATGGCAAATGGTCATTTCTAGATTTATGGCTAAATCATGGTTAAAGCTGAATGGCTTTTATTACAAAGTAATGCCATAAATACTTGAGATTTGTTTTTATACATTCTTGGATGAAAGAGCATTTTATACTGTGTTATTTGTCATACATGTGTACATGTAGTTTTATTTCTAAATATTTTGTTGAAGTCTATGGCACAGACTTTTAGAAATGTAGCATAATTTAAACAAAATGGCATCATTTACACTGAATAACTGCAACCAGCAACTTTCAGATTATTTCATTACATTAAAAATAAACAGGTTAAAAGAAAGGTGTAACCATTAAGTTTTTTAAATAAAATGTATGTACATGTATATACATATACAGTGAAAATTCTCTAAACCGGACACCCTCAGACCCAAGTAAAATGTATTCAGTTTAGAGAGGGTTTGGTTTTGAGATGTTTCACTGTACATATACAGTAAAACTGGACACCTTCGGGACGAAGTACAAAGTCTGATTTTGGGGTAATTCTGGTTTACAGAGGGTCCTCTTTAAGAGGTTTCACGGTAATTTAATTTAAATGCTCTTAAAATCTCAACCATGATCATGCTACTTTAAATACATCTTTTCTAGATATAAAATGTTTGCTAAATTTCTTAAAAGTCATCAGCCAGTCATACCACATCAATCTTGGTCCTACATGTTTACACACTAAACTGCATGTTTTAAAATGTCTTAAAAGTCTACTTACAGCCAGTCATACAACATCATTCTTGGACCTACATGTTTGCATATTAAACTGCATGTTTTAAAATGTCTTAAAATCCTACCTATAGCCAGTCATACCACATCAATCTTGGACCTACATGTTTGTAGACGAAGCTAAACGAGAGGAAATTGTAACAGGTAACACACCGGGTGCCAACATTTAGAAGGGACATTAGAGAATTATCGGACAACTGTCATAGCTGTTTACTTAAAGGATCACAGAACAACACAACCCATAACATAATAATATTGCAGTTTACGAACATTTATTTCTCAGCTTTCGATAAACTGTTCTTTCTTGTTTCCAATATTAATGTCAATCCACACTGGGGAGTTCTTTAATCTCAAGTGGTGGGATATAGCCCAGTGGTAAAGTGCTTGTTTGATGATGTGCAGTCGGGCTAAGATTGATTTCTGTCACTGGGCTATTTCAATGTTCCAGCCAGTGTTTCACAACTGTGTAACAAAGGCTGCAGTATGTACTATCCTGTCTATAAGGATGATGCATATAAAAGATCTCATGCTGCTAATCAAAAAGAGAACCCATGGCATGGCAGCAACAGGTCTCTTCTCTCATTATCTGTGTGTGGTCCTTAACCATATATCTGTAACTGTAGATAAAAGGTGTTGAGTGATTTGTTAAATAAACCATTACTTTTTTCTTCTTTTTTTTTTTATCAAGGCTCAACAGTAAATATTTCACTTTTTAATATCTTTATCCGTATTTGCATCTAACAAACTACTTTGAGTAATTTCGATTTTTGTGTGGGTTTTGCTAAATGTTTGTTGTTTGTTTTATTTGTTTTACTTCAGAACCGTTTTGTAATGTCAGGGTTTTATCCTATGTATTTCTGTTTATTCTGACTAATGTAGCAGCTCAAAACAATATTAACATTTCTGAAAGAAATGCATGTATCTTGTTTATGTAATGGTTTCTACAGTATAGATTTCAAAAGCTAACAAAAAGGTCTGTTTTCAGTGCAAACACTGAGAGACTTAGTGATTCAGAGAACCTCATAAATCGACAATAAAAACTAGTCAGCTTGTCTTAAAATGTCAGTGTAACTGGCTACTTAAATTAGTCACATGTCCCTTTAAAACGGTGTCAGGCTAACACATACCTACAGTTTATACATGAACCTATATATACCAGTACTGCCAGTATATATAGCAGTAAATAAAACCTATAAATATTCTTTGATCATAATGTATCTGTGTCATTTATGTTATATTAATGTCAATCATTACTACCTGACATACAAATCCGATACCAGCCAGTCTGTACACCTGTTGTCACCTGTCTCAGGTATGTGAGTCATGATGTATATACTCACAAATCGGGAAAACTACACATTTCATTCATTGTGTTAAGAAATAAAGAGAAAGAAATGGTTTATTTAACAACACACTCAACACATTTTATTTATGGTTATATGGTGTCAGACATATGGTTAAGAACCACACAGGTATTGAGAAAGGAAACCCGCTGTCACCACTTCATGGGCTACTCTTTTCAATTAGCAGCAATAGATGTTTTATTTTCATCATCCCACAGACAGAATAATACATACCACAGTCTTTGTTACATCAGTTGTGGAGCACTGGCTGGAATGAGAAATAGCCCAATGGATCACATACTGACCACGTGTCAAGTGAACGGTTTACTACTGGGCTACGTCCCAACTCTCGTGTGTCAACAAATTCATGTAATGTTCATCATTTTGAATTGACATACTCATAACTAGGGCCTCCACAAGTCTTAAAATATTGGACTCGAGTACTCGAGGGTCAAACTTGACCCGAACCCGAGTACCCGACACATACACTAAACGATGATGAGATTAAGAAACAAAGTAAAATAGCATCTTAATTCCAGCACTGAAAATAGATGTCAAATCATGTCATTGTATTGCATAGAAACCAGTTGATATGTCAGTGTTGTGACGGACAGACAGCCAGTTTAAAAAGAGAAACTAGTGCATGATCATATAATTATTGTGTAACTTATATCATTGATTATCTACTGCTGAAATTATTGTCCTACACTGTCCATTGTATTATAGTTGATCATTGTATTGCACCTTGTATGAGTACTTCGAGTCCTGTGAACGGACTCGAGTCTTGTGAACAGACACTAGTCTTGTGACCGCTCTAGTCTTGTGAATGGACTCAAGTTCTGTGAACAGACTAGTCTTGTGAACGGACTCTAGTCTTGCTAGACTTGACCCATGGCAAGTACTCGAGTACTCGTTGGAAACCCTATTCACAACAGTAAAAATGTGTCACACATAAATCTAACGATCTCTTTTGCTTCTACATACATTTGTACATGTACATATATTTGTTTTAAAGCCCACATTTTTTTAACTGAATTTTTTTTAACAAAACTCTTTAAGATGTTTATAGTAAACAGACCAAATGTCTTTTTTTTTTTAAATGTATGAACTTTGTTATATTAAAATGTTTGTTAGTTTTTTTAATTTTATTGTGCATAGTTTAAAGAACAAGACTTTTTTTTATTATTATTATTATTTAACCATGATTTTTTTTTTTTTTTTTTAGTATTATTATATTTTTTTTTAGTAAGTATACTAATCTTATTATTGAGTAAATACATCTATGCAATACATTCCCTTAATCAATATGACAGACTGATTTTCTGCAGTAATGAAGCTATACTGGAGTGCAGCAAGGCTTACAGTGTCATACTGGGCTGACCGGTGCAGGTCAAGTCAGGTCATAGGGCTTAACATGCACATTCAGAAAAAGCTGTTTTAGTGCACGCTGGCCAGTGCAGTGCTAGGCTATTATCATATATACAGGTACGCACAGGTATGTGTCAACAGGTGTGTGTGTCTGATAAATCAACCATCACCTGGACAAGGGATTATCTCCTTGTCATAAAGCAGCTGCTGCAGGACAGATAATGTACCTACATACTTAGCATGTCTGTGTTGACATACATGTGTGGTGTACAGTTTACAACAGATACGAATACAGGATTTCTACTGCAATCATCAAACACTAGCAAATTTCAAAAAGTCCATTTTGTATGCACAGTGACAATGACTAGTGAACATTACAGAAATATAATTCTATTTGTTTTTAAATGTTGATCAGTCACTAGAATACTACAACACACAGAGGGTAATGTATCATTTACCTAAATGACACATTTACCTGTATAGGTAGATGATGTGTACATATATGTGATGTGTCTACAGAGTAACTGGTTACTGCCTTAAAATATCAGCTTTATCCTGCAAAGTTTAGAGTGGTTAAAGCTGCAAGGCTCTGTTATTTGACCTGAGCAGGATAAAGCCGATATTTTAGTCAGTAACCGGTTACTTTATTTATTTTGCAATCCAACAGGAACAGTCTGAAAATTATTAATTATTCCAGTTTCATCAACCAATCAAGGTTAGCTACATGCTAGCTACATGTATATTTTGTAAGCACTTCTAAAATCTAATTCATAAATAAATACAGTCAAACCTGTCTTAGCAGTCACCTATATTCAGCGGTCACCTGCCTTAAGCGGCCACTTTTTCCTCCCAAACGATTTATAACGTAAATGCACCTGTAATAAGCGGTCACCTGTCTAACACGGCCAGCAGCCACCCAAATCGGATCCCAAATCGCTAAAATACCTGTATTAAGCGACCACAGGAAATGTTTACAATTATATAAAAGGGATATTTAACAACAGTGATAAGGTGCAGCAAAAAAAACACGATCTTCACACATTCAGGAATACTAGTACCCATTCAGTCCCGACATCTCTACTGTGTATCAATTAGGAAAGTATAACTATAGGATGCATCCAACTGCCTCTGAGCAGGCTACGCTTGACATTTGTAGATTTATTTACGACAACAATACACTGCATAAAGTAGAAATTACATAATTAAATGGAAGGAGAAAACAAATTTATTGTTAATTTACTGTTAATTTAATACAATCTGGTTGCAGTTTGTCAAAAGTTAATTTATAGTAAACTGTGAAGCGCACATCTGATAATTAGCAGTACAGACACTAAAACAAGAAACAAATGTTTTAAAGATTATATGTCGCAACCTGTAATCAGCGGTAACCTGTCTTAAGTGGCCACTTTTATCTACTCCCTTGAGTGACCGCTTAAGACAGGTTTGACTGTATACAAGTGTTGTATCTTAACAGTGACTCTAAATGCTATTTGAATAATTCAAAGAGTACGTTTAGTTAAAATCTAGTATGAGTTGGATTCAAGTCACATGACCTACATTTTTGGACACTAGTAGAAAATATTGAAATTTATCTAGTCATCATATTTTGCCAGTGTATATGTTGATAGTAGGATAAATGTACATGCGTACCTGTTCAGGTAACTTACCTTTAGCGGCATCTCGTTAATAGTTTTCTCAAACTCGTCCTCACCACACTGAGACAGTACCTGCATCACTCCCGCAGACATCTGTAATTGTAAACAATCTCATTAAAAACAACATCACAACAAACACAAAAAATAAATATAATAACAAACAATGACGTCATACAATTCATACAATTAAACAAGTCCGAAAAAATACTGTTTAAAATAACACAAAAGAAAACTAAAATACAAAAAAAATCTTTAAAAACACACATTCAACTTCACTGAAGGTTACAGATATTAAACAGAGAAAATACAGTCTCAAACTTGATGCATATCAACATAATCTAATAAAAAATTTTGTTTAATGACACCACTAGAGCATACATATTTATTAATCATCGATTATTGTATGTCAGACATTTGGCAATTGTGACATATAGTCTTAGAGAAAAAACTTGCAACATTTTTCCTTTTGTAGCAAGGTATCTTTTATATGTAGAGTTCCACAGGCAGGAAAGCACATACCACAGCCTTTGATATACGAGTCGTGGTGCACTGGCTTGAACAAGAAATAGCTGATGGGGATTGATCCTAGCGAATACTTTACCACTGGGCTATGTCCTGCCCCCAATTTGATTAAAGTCAATGCTCTTTTTTCACAATGGGTATATGAAAGTTTTTGTGTTTTGCATAAAATGTATTTGTAGCTAACGTAAACACCTCAATGACAAGAAATGTGTAATTGAAAGAAAGAAATGTTGTATTTAACAATGCACTCAACACATTTTATTTACGGCAGGGCTTTAGATTGTATTAAAGTCAAGGTGATAAACGTTGTGCCCAAAATACAGATGCCCAAAATAATCATGCCCAAATTAAGTATAAACATACTGACCTCAAAATATCTCACCTCAAAACCACTGAAATATTATGTTTATTTTCATTATTGACCTAAAATGACCTTCCTGTACTTTAAAAAACACAAAAGTCCCCGTTGTGCCCAAATTAGTGAGATCTAAAGCCCTGTACGGTTATATGGCATCAGACACATGGTTACGGAACACACAGATATTGAGGGAAGAAACCCGCTGTCACCACTTCTCGACTAACATCAAGGGATCTTTTATATGCACCATCCCACAGACAGGGTAGTATATACCACATCCTTTGATACACCAGTCGTAGTGAACTGGCTGGAACGAGAAATAGCCCAATGGGCCTACCGATGGGAATTGATCCAAGTCTATTTGTGCGCTTTACCACTGGGCTACGTCCTGTGCTCTGTGTAATTGAATGGTAAAAAAACTGTAATGGCCCAAAATAGTTTTATACCAGTGCCAGATCTATTCCTAAAAGTTGCTAATTAGAAGTGTTGGGATGTTCTTGAACATTCTCACTGATGGATATGAAGTGATTTTAAATTTAATTTATGAATTTGGTAAACAGGAAGCAAGGACAAAATTTTGCTTTATCCAATTTTTAGGTATATTTGTATGTAGCGTTTTTACTTGAAAATTATTAAAATGTGGCTAATTTAAGGAATATTTTATTATCCTAAGATTAAATGTTGTAGCCACTTTGTACAGGGTGAGCCTGGAAAGAAGGCAAGAATAACAACAAATGCACCACCTCCCCAACACATTTCTGAAAAATCTTACTTTTACTTAATTGGCATAAATAAATAAAAAATCACAATGTATAGAAAAGAAAAATGTCGAAAGAAAAACAAGTTTTTAAAACGAAATAAGTAATCCCTGAAAAGGGAGGTGCATGACTGCATTTAAATTAAGACAACACTGATGACTCGGGAGTTGAAAAGGAAGACACACAATGAGGTCCCTGTTCTGTTACAAGGCATTAACCCATGGTGATCCCTCGCTCATCACACCAGGCTTTCACCATGTTCTGTATCTCCGTGATGGTCATAAAAAACCAGAGGTATGCAGTAGCATCCCACAAGGCTTAAACATTTTGTCACCACAGTGTGTGTGTGGGACAGACTTGGTGACTGCTAGGTATGGTGTGACGATGAATGGCGAGAGATACTGTAGGTGTAGGAAGATTGCAACACAATAAAGATGGGCGTGATGAAAAGAATGGATCAAATAGATCCATGGCTTGTATGTAATACAAGAACACATGTTTGTCAAAAATATAAAGATTGTAATCGGTGTATTTCAATGGATATTGTCATGTCTGAACAAGCATTTCTTTGGTACCATAAAACTGTATGATACCATTAAAGATTAATAGCATCACTTGCTTTTGCAGCCCTCTATGTTCACTATTCCATCTACGAGCCAGATGGTGTCTACTGGTATTTTTATATAGATAGTATAAAATGTTTTAGTCGCCAAAAGAAAAAATTGGTCACAGTGTAGAGAGCTGTTTTGAAGAGCACTGTAAAAGTTATACATATATGTAGTTGCCTACTTCGAACAAGTAATCCCCAAAACTTTGGAGTATTAAAAAAGGGAAAAAAGAACAAAATTTAAATGACAGATACAGGTACACATGTATGTGTTTAAAAACACAAGGTGTCAATTGGCAGGATTTGAACCTACTGCACCGATTCATGCTTACAGGCACTTGGTTCGAAACTACTGTAACAGTTTTTATCCTACAAGTTACCTATGATACCATGTCATAAACACATGTGATAATTTTTGTGTATTAACCAGGTTAATAATGGTATGCACATTTGCGAGATCTATAGGTAATGTGTTGCTGTGGATGGGTTATTTGCTTATAAGACAACAATACCTGTATATATCTGAGCATACGGCATTTATAGTTAATATGCTTGATGACAAACTAATTTATGCTAATCATGATGACATCATATTACTAATGACGGCAACTTTAGTACTGTGTTTTACTAAAAATTTAATTAAAATGTTATTTTAGAAGATAAACAGAATTTGCTACTCATGCTTTTTAATATGTAAAATATCAACGTCATCTAGTTAATCAGTATTTGTCTCGGCAGAGCCTCAACAAATACCGGTTAACGTCAATTCGGTTGATATTTTACATATTAAAAAATGCTCACAAGGAATCCTCTATGTATTAATATACAGCAATTTTAAATTACAACAGACCTAGTGACACACTTGGGGACAGTCCACAAGCAAAAACATTAACTCAGTAAATATATTTAAAAACACAAAATAGTAAATGGTAGGATAAGCTACAAAAAAAGGAAACATTTATTGAATGACATAATATGGCTGCTAGGTGCCTCACAAATAATGAACTTTGGTCTAGAGAGTGAAATGAAATCCTCAGCCCCTCAGTTTGCTAAACTACAGTGATGAAAACTCCACCATTCCGTTGCTTAATTTACCTGCTAAACCCATAAACTTAAATTCTATGGGGGAACACTTATGCTCATTCTAGCCAAATTTAAATTTGGCAAACAACAGCTTAAATAAAATCCAAGGAGTCCACCAATAAGGATCGATCCTATGACCAATTACACCTCAAATAAGAGCTCTACTATTACAACACAATAATATCCGACTTCCTTGTGCATAAACATGTACGGCAATATAAAAACAAAAGTAAAAAGCCCATGTACATGTAGGTTTAAAAAGAAATGTCACCAGTCCGGCTCAGCCTGTTAGATGTATTTTGAAAGAATAACACAACTTACTTTTATTTTCTTTAAGCCTTTCTTCTTGTGTATTTGTCAACCATAGCACACAACCTAACATTTAGACATGTGCTGTGCTTGTTTAATAATCAGACAAATGGATTTGATCAAAGAGAGGAAAACTACTCTAACATTGAAATAAGGAGGAATTTAAGCCAAACAAACAGACCTGTTTTCATGTTTGTTGGTGAAAACAAAGAAATTGCCGGAAAAGGAAAATATTTTCCAACATTCCATAAAAATAAAATACAAAGCTGTGAAGAAAATAGCGAACAATTGAAAATGAAACAGATTAATGTGACACATGATTCATCTGAAAACTAAATTTCCAAGGCAAAACACAAATACTGTATTTGCATGCAATCACAACAAAAGTACTGTTAAAAGGAGATTCCAGATACAATTATGGGTTGTTAGAGAATTAGAGCATTGTGATCACAAGGTTGTCACTGAATAATAACCAACTGAGTATGAATGAATGAATGAATGTTTAATGGCACATATGAAACAATGACTATTTGGTATCTAACATGTTTTTTTCTTTCTACATCTGGTCATGAGAGAAAAAGACAGACATGCACACACACACACAGAGAGAGAGAGAGAGGGGGGAGGGGGGAGAGAGAGAGAGAGAGAGAGAGAGAGAGAGAGAGAGAGACAGAGAGACAGAGAGAGAGAGACAGATACAGAAACAGAGAAAGGAAAAAGGAGAGATAATGAGACAAAAAACAAATAGACAAGTGTCAGAATTATTACATCTATAGTCCGTCCCACAGAGAACACCTTTGTTCGTACTATGGAATTTACAACACGTTATTTATTTCTGAACCCACTGATTTCTAAATTGGCCCCTCAAAAATAGATATTTTTTTATTATTTCCAAAACACTTTTACTTTTCTTCTTACGTCAAAAACAAAAATGATATTATTTACGAAAAAACTGTTTTTGTAGAGGATGGGATGGACTATAGGGTTGAAAATATAATTTCCACATCGTTTTTGATTCAAAAACCGTAGTATATAAATCATCTTCCTATAACTACTTCATATCCATATCTCACAAATAGTACATTTGTTAAATATAGAATACCAGGTTACTACATTTTGATATTGTTGTTATTTGGTAAGGTTTAGATAATAGGGTAACAGGCGAGCTCCAGTGAGCCTGTTACACCATTATCGAACCGAGCCAAATAATAACGATATCAAAACGCAGTAACCTGGTATTTTTTTTATCATGCAACCCTTTTTTAACCATACTTTGACTGTTTTTCATAAAAAATAAACACACGATTCCCCCCACTAACAGCTGCTGGCGTAAATACGTCACAGATATATGTCACAGACATACGGCTGGAAGCTACCATGACGTCATTAATTTAAGCTACGATGACGTCATTACAATGACTTGCCATGCCCACGATTCATTTCCTAATGACTAGATAACACATACATGTTATCAGGCATTGACTATATAACACTTCATATTATCATGTAGGTGTTAGCAGGTAACTGGAAGCTTGGTTGCATGATAAATTAAAATATCTGTTCCAATCACAATTAGAAATTAAAATATCTGTTTTACATTGATGATGACATTACTTAATAGCCGATGTACTTTTCGTACTGGTGTCTCATTAAATATCTATTCTATTCTATAGTAATTACCCACCCTCAATAACTCCCCTGAAAACCCCACAAACACACACATTTCCAATATCAATTTTACAGTGATACTTTTTTAGTATTCTGAAAACTGAAGCACCATGCATCCCATTTATTGGTATACTGCAGTGAGTTGAAAAGTGATGTCATTTGAATCCAGACTGAAAACATATGAGTTTTGTTTGTTTGTTTGTTTGTTTGTATTTTGTTTAACGATGCACTCAACACATTTTAACTACGGTTATATCGGCGTCGGACATATGGTTATGTTGAGAATAACCCCCAGTGGTTAGCCGACAGGGATCGATCCTAGACCGACAGCGCATCAGGCGGGCAGTGTACCACTGGGTTTTGAAAAGGAAGGAAGGAAATATATTATTTAATGACGCACTCAACACATTTTATTTACGGTTATATGGCGTCGGACATATGGTTAAGGACCACACAGAGGGAGGAAACCAACTGTCACCATTTCATGGGCTACTCTTTTTGATTAGCAGCAAGGATCTT
>JAECMU010054171.1:0-10757 GCA_016106625.1 Dracogyra subfuscus | reverse complement strand
ATATACATATTCATACATTTACACGCATATCCATACATCTACAAATTTACATATTCATAAATCTACACACATATAGTCAAACATCTACACACCTGTCCGTTCCAGATTTGCTTACGGGTTCATGTCTGTCGAAGGATGGATCGCATAATCGTGAAGTCATGTGTGTGTGCGTGTGTGCGTGTGTATTTATGTGTATATGTATATCATACTAGATTATGTATATCATACTAGTATGTACATGTACAATATAATAATATTATGTGTATGTATTTATCCTATAACTTACCATAATATCCATGTCATATAGCGAGTTAATATTTACTGTATTAACCTGTGTGATATTGGCGTTGCGGTAAATGAGTCCTTCGCTTACACGCCAACAAAACCCGTGTACTTGAGCGTAACGTTTTCAAAGATTTGTTTAAAATGCGTGACGTCAAACTAATCTGCGCTAATCGTGATGACGTCATATTATCAATGGCGGCGACTTTAGTACTGTGATTTACTAAAAAAGTAATTAGAATATTATTTTAGAAGTGTTATAGGATAAATAGAATTCGCTACTCGTTTTTTTTTTTTTAATATGTAAAATATCAACTTCGTCTAGTTAATCGGTATTTGTCTCGGCAGAGCCTCGACAAATACCGATTAACATAGACTCTGTTGATATTTTCCATATTAAAAAATACTCGTGACGAATCCTCTATATATGTACACATATGTACTATTATATAGTTTTATATTAACTACTAGCATTTTGCTTTTTAAGATTCAGTAATGACAATAACATAAACACAGCGTCTTTTTATCAAGCAATCTGCCATGTTAGGGCGAATTCTGTGCCATGGAACTGTTTACACGTGTCTTCGGGCGGTACGTTCCACACAAGACATCCCCCTCGAGACCGACCAACTAGCAAGTAGCGGGTAGATACACCGCGATAAGTCGACACTTCGGGCCCCGGGCTACCCGAACAAGGTCGTAAGCAGGAGCAGATTGGCCCATCTGAACAGAGAAACAAGTCCTAATTTAATTCTGTATCTCATAGATAAGCTGGAAAAATCGCAGATAGACAATGAACGTGGCAGTTTAAAAAGTCATAGATAAGACAACGACACTTAAAAGGAATATTTATATATATAGTTGACACGGGTTAATTTCCACAAGCGAAGCTATTTGGTGTAATATTTAATAGCTATAGCCCGTTGGATATACTAGACACGATAAGTGTTCGCCACTTGCCACTGGCAAGCTTTATGGTTCACATTATCATTAAAATATTCCTAGAAGCAAAGTTTTCTACTCAAAATTCGAAAAGAATGTTAAACATCCCAGCAGATGTTTCAGATGTGAAGCATAGTTTCATACCTTTTTAACTCTATTTTTGTTTACTGTAATTTACAGGAATTTCATGTCAGTCGAAATATTTAGATAAAATATTTAATTTATATATCAGTGTATCGGAATTTGTGTGTAAAATAAAATAGTCACAGTGTCTAGAGAGTAGTGTAGATCGATGTCCCATTTAGGTGCAACACTACCCAACATCGGTTGATTAAATTTTAAAATATCTCGTTTTCATTATTAAAATTCAAGCATTTTTATTCTTCATGCACCTCCTTTAAGAGGACTGCCACTCTCCCAGGACAGGCTTCATAGAAGATAGGAAGGACACGTTTTATTTAACGACGCACTCAACACATTTTATGTACGTTTATATGGCACATGGTTAAGGACCACACAGATATTGAGAGAGAGAGGAAACCCGCTGTTGCCACTTCATGGGCTATTCGTTTCGATTAGCAGCAAGGGATCTTTTATATGCACCATCCCACAGACAGGTTAGTACATACCACGACCTTTGATATAGCAGTCGTGGTACACTGGCTGGAACGAGAAATCGCTCAATGGGCCCACCAACGGGGATCGATCCCAGGCCAACCGCGCGTCGAGCGGGCGCTTTACCATTGGATGCTAGTTCATAACCGCACCCTTCCAATCATCTTGCCAAGTCGAAACAATATTTTATTAATACAATATCCAAAATCACTGTAGGAAACATGTACACCGACATTGGCATGGGGCAAATTCCAAAAAGTCTTGACAGCAGAATCTGCCTTTTTATTGCTGTTGATACCAACATGGCTTAAAGGGACATTCCTGAGTTTGCTGCAATGTTTTAAGATGTTATCGACTAATAAAATATTTTAGGAAATAAAATACAATTTAACCTAGTACAAATATACATCCACTAATATATTATGCATAAAAATATATTAGATATGTAATTACAGTCGTTAAAAAGTCTCTATTTGGGGACATAAAATGAAATTTAATCAAGTACAAATATTATAACGATCAGAAACACGTTTAATATACAGTCACTAATATTTTATGCAGAAAACTGTATTTGTTATGTAATTACAATCGTTAAAAAGTCTTTGTTAGTCAATAACATCTTTAAAATTGCATCAAACTAAGGAATGTCCCTTTAACAGAAACATGTTTTATTCAAACGATGTGTCTAGCGAGATCTAAAACTGCCGACATATACCATAATCGAATAAAACTGAAGTCTGTTAAAATTTCTGATTGGGTTTTCCCGTTACAACCAGTTCCCCATGACTCGTACATCAAAGGCCATGGTATGTGCTGCCCTGTCTGTGATAACGTCCAGAGGAAAGATCCCTTGCTACTATTGACGAAATATAGCGGGTTTCATCTGATGACCATATTTTTTTTGTTGGTTTGTTTAACGACGCACTAAACACATTATAAGTACGGTTATATCGGCGTCGGAAATGGTTATGTCAAGAAAAAACCCAGTGGGTAGCTGACGGGGATCGATCCTAGACCGATCGCGCATCAGGCGGGCACTGTACCACAGGGCTATGCTGCCCGCTCATCTGATGACCAAGTGATAGAATTACCAAATATTTGACATGGTTAATAAATCAATGTCATCAAGTGGTGTTTCTGAATAACGAACTGTACTACAGTTTTGTCGTTGAGGTTTAACTGTGTCAATACACTAACCCACTGAGACGTGTTTACAGTCTAACAGAAGTTCAAGCACGCCTGTCAGTTAACTAACTGTATATAACCATATACACGTACGAGACATTTGGGGGGGGGGGGGGGGGGCAACTGCCTCTTATTTATGGAGCAAAATTTCAAATTCGGGCAATAAGTATACAGATATTCGAGCCAAATATACTAACCTAAAACCTTTTTATGATGTGTGTCCATCATTCATCCCTCAAAATTAGTTGTAGTATATGTAAAAATGCGTAGTGATTTGTTCGTAACCCTATGTAGCTGTTTGGTAGTAATGCTAATATAAATAAAATTGATTCGGGCATATTGTTTTTTTTCTCTGTCCCAGAACAAGCCCCTGGCTATCCAGAGACAGGCCCCGGGACGGACATGCTCGAAACTCTAGTGGTATATGAGCATGTACAAATTATTCGCACTCGCGCATTTTAGTTTATTCTGGCAAAAAAAGCCAGCCTGACCCTTCCCTTACAAAAATTTGAGCCTGTACGCATATGTATAATAAGGGGTCTAATGTGTGTGAAGCATTTGGAACACTTCACAAATACCATAACAGCAGCCATCGCCTTGTCGATGATGGTGTAGAACATTCTGTAATCACCCGAACTTTTAGACAAAACACATACGGTTATGAGTGCAGTACAATTCAAAAGTGCAGTTTGCTATTGCGATAGCGTCTCATTGTTTGGATGAATTAAAAAAAAGTTGTGTTTTTTTATTAAAATCCCAAACTCAAAAGATCACAGAACACTCGACTACTTTCAAGATGACCAACTCCTCTGAAGAAACAGCAAAGTGTCAAAGTCAGTCACCAAGCTATTGTACCGGCCGCACTTGAACGTGTCAGACCTGCAGCCTGTTACAGCACACAAGGGGCGAAATCTGCCCGATTTGGTACCAGGTTTAGATAGCAAATCTCTGGACATTACGTCGAAAACACCCTCGACACAAAAACACCGCCACTTGATGGGACGAAACGTCGACTGGAGGAGATGTCTCCCAGGTCCATTGGGACGTAATTAAGAGAACATCAGAAAAGCAATTGAAAGCGAAATGATTGTTTTTGGCGACGTAACACTTGTTGCTGGGAATGGTGCCTCACTTCTGTTCAGTGCCCTTTTATCGTTGTGACACCTGGGCTCCGTGTTTACCTGAGTTAATGAAGTCAATCCCCTGTAATCTACTACTCATTAAGGCTGTACGTTTGTCGGGCCGGGACAGCATAAACGGCAAAACGTTTCAGAGTGATTTAGTTTGGTTTGCGTCATCATGGTGATAACACCTATCTCGTGAATGCTTTCTTGTAGAAGTTGAACAGAACAAGGACCAGTGTTTTTACAACACGTGTCGCGGATTAATAACTAACAACGAGGGAATGAATGAATGGATGGATGGACGGATGAATGAATGAATGAATGAATGAATGAATATATGATTAACGACATCTAGGCAAAAAAGATGATCGATAGTAAATTGTATGCAGTAATGTATGTGTATGCGTGTGTGTGTGTGTGTGTGTGCGCGCGCGCGCCCGTATTTGTGTGAATGTATGGATGCATGCATGGATTGTGTGAGTGAATGAGTTGGGTAATAAACGAAAAAATACATTAATGAATGGTTCTGTTTTGTTCTTGAAATATTTACATTGTATCTCAATGTGTTTAAGCCCCAAGAACACACCGAAGAACATTAGGTCTCCGCATTAAACAGTTTTCATTAGTTTCTATTCATTCATTTCAATTTATTTTCGTGCTTATATCCAGCTAAGGTTTAAGCACGCTGTCCTGGGCACACACCTTAGCTATCTGGGCTGTCTGTCCAGGACAGTAGGTTAGTTGTTTAGTGGTTAGTGAGAGAGAAGAGGGTGTAGTGGCCTTACACCTACCCATTGAGCCCTTAAGAACTCGTTCTGGGTTGGAGCCGGTACCGGGCTGCGAACCCTGTAGTCCGATGGCTTAACCACTACGCCACTGAGGCCGGTTATTAGTTTCCAACTTTGATTTAACCGATATGTTCGAAACACATTCATACTTTGTTTTGCCACCTTGGTGTATCAAACTACCTAGATATCGTGCATCCGAAGAAAGATCGCACAGATAGTTGTTTATAAACAACATTTCATGGAAATACAAGATACAAGATTACATTCCTGTTTACACATGGGATTGCTGTGACTTCAGCTATAATAATTTCCATGAAATTGTCCAGCAATCATTAAAGCCATGGAAGAAATTAAGGATTCATGTGCATTCAAATATATTATTTTTTACTCGTGTCTCCAATCATTGCAATACATGAAGTTGGAGCATCCCTTGGTTAGGATGGTGATACGAAAATATTTCTTTTTATCAATTGCCAATAAGGCATCAAGGGAAAAGAAAAAGCAGATTTTTCTGCCAAGTCTGCTTTGAATTTGCCCCGTATCATACGGTGACTTTAAATATCATATTAACCAATATATATTTTAGACTTGGCAAGATAATTGGGACGGTAAGCATCATTCTGCCTGTCCTGGGAGAGTGGCAATCCTCCAACAAGCGGTACGGGAAGGATAAAGTAGTCTTGTGTCGTGTCCGCATCGGCCATACGTATTTGACGCATTCACTTATTTTAAAGGGACATTCCTAAGTTTGCTGTAATATTTTAAGATGTTATCGACTAATAAAAATATTTCTACGATTAAACTTACATATTAAATATATTTTCTAGTTTAGAATATTAGTGGCTGTATATTAAACGTGTTTCTGATCGTTCTAATATTTGTACTAAGTTAATTTTCATTTTATTTCCTAAATAATATTTTTTTGTACGTACGAAATTATTTGAAGACGAAATCCAGTTTGGGCTTCTTACAAATATTAAGACGACCAGAAACACATTAAATATACAAACACTGCTATTCTAAACAAGAACATATATGTAATATGTAAGTTTAATCGTAAACATATTTTATTAGTGAGAAATATCTTACAATGCAGAAAACTCGGGAATGTCCCTTTAAAGAAGGACCCTCCTCCTCAGTGTGAACAGTGTGAGTGTACGCTGACTGTGCTCCACATTTTGGTGGAGTGTGATCATCTCAAGCCGACGAGAAACGATGTATTTGGCAACAGATATGTTTTGGAATATTTTTAATTTCACCCAGAATTAATTTAGATTTTTATACAAAGCTTTAAAATACACAATGTACTTACCTTTATATTTGTACTGTATTATAATCGTAGAGAATTTTCGATGTTTCAAAAAAATAATTATCATTATTATTGCTTTAGATAAATGGACTTGTATGTATTCTTGTGCAGCCATTCTCATACAAAATGGATATTCAATAAGAATTGTTTTCATTGTGAATTCATTTTAAACACTACGTGCTAATGACTAGACTGGGGTTCGACCCCATAGCTTTTGGCATAGTATACCGTTACTTGACCACTAGATCATGCAGAAAGCACCAGACACAGGTAGTTATGAACTGCTAACATCCACTTAAGGTTGAAACACGCTCGTTAATGAAGGGTTATTGACACTTTGGATTAGCACTTTATTAAAAAAATTTTTTTTTTTTTTTTTACAAAAAACAAACAAAAAACAACAACACCCTAGATAAAATGTTTAACTGAATTGACTGCTTAGCTCTAGGCTCCCTCAGGGTTAAGGTTAGGATTAGGGTTAGCTGAGGTAAAACTTGAGCTGAGGAATTCTAACCCTAACACTGACGTAACAGAGCTAAGGACCCCTAACCCTAACCCTGAGGTAACAGAGCTGAGGAACCCTAACCCTAACCCTGAGGTAACAGAGCTGAGGAACCCTAACCCTAACCCTGAGGTAACAGAGCTAAGGACCCCTAACCCTGAGGTAACAGAGCTGAGGAACCATAACCCTAACCCTGAGTGAACATAGAGCTAAGGAACCCTAACGCTAAGGTAACACAGAGCTGAGGAACCCTAACCCCGAGGGAACGTTACATATAACTGAGGGAACATAGACATGATCCCGTGTTCAGGCTCATCCATAAAATCTTGATTTACGCTGTATTCATTATTCAGTCCTTCCTCTTAACAAAACTTGTTCATCCTTTCAAAAGTAACATGACCTTAACTTATTTAAGAGTTGACCTGAGGGTCTAGCATAGCTGGTACCCCCGGTGCTCAAGAAACACGTTATTCACAGTGTATCGACGCCATATTCAAAGTGCCCCATGCTTGACTGGCTGGGTGCGATGACACGGATCAGGCGACAAAGAGGAAAAGCGTGTGATTAAACAGATAAGCAGACGTCAGACGGGGAGGCCAACAACACACCATTCTTTGAAATGAGAGGTTCGGGATTTAGGGTTAAAAAGACACTTCTCCAGGGGGACTTTATGATACACTCTGTATAATGATTCACGTTTTCAGGAGGGCAAATTCAATAATTCATGTAGATGATCACTTTGTTGATGTAATCAAGCATGCCTTTTCACAGGTGAATTAACCGTCGATGTTTGTATAAATCCATGAGTTTTATTTCTAGATAATTTAATCCATGAAGAAAAAAAGAAAGCTTTAGGCACTTTTCATCATCTTCTCTATTTTCCTTTTTTTGTTGTTTGTAATAGAATTTCTCAACCGACGGAGAAAAAAAAAGAAAGATGAAACCTTTCAAGATGAATTGAGGTCATACCGGGCGAATTGCTGCTAAACGAAGAAAGTATGTAGTCAGGAATATAAAATGGCTTTCCGCTTGGGAGATAGGAAAAACGATTTGTCTGAGATCTGGCGCCGGAAACCTAACAAAGATTGTAGAATTTGCGAAAACACGAAACAATCGGCGACATAATCGTACTCCTTCTCAGAAAGAAAATTAACCCCAAATAATTAACAAGCGACCTCCCTTGGTTTCCTGCCTCCGGCATCTCCAACCTAGGGCGGTCTAACTGAAGTTCAATTAATGTCCGTTTTTACTCTCTTTTTTTAATTCTTCGACCTGTAAGAAAATGTGTCGGCTCGTATCCTATATTCTAATGGCCCTTTTAACAGAAGTGATCTGAAGGCTTAATGGACAGGGGTTACTTAACTAAACTCACCTCAAAACGGCAGCAAACACATCTTTTGTTAGCCGCGTGAAAAGACGATTAGTATGTGTTACCTCCTGCTGTGTTGTCGTTGTACAGTTTTGATAACGTTTCGCCAAATTTAACATATAATTTTGTCCGTTTTTTAGTTTGTTTTGTTGCAGTCCTTTTGCTAAAACAACAAATTAGCGCCTTAGAATGTAACACCTTTTGATTTGATTTTGTCAGTCATTTGCATTAACGTAATGAAGAGACTAATTTTCAAAGTAATAATTGCAACAATATTGCAGAAACACTATTATGCGAGCGAGATCGAAACATTTAACATATAATTTTGTCCTTTTTTGTTTGTGTTTTGTTGTAATTATCTTGCTAAAACAACAAATTAGCGCCTTAGATAGTAAAACCTTTTGATTTTATTTTGCCAATCATATGATTTAACGTAATGAAAAGCGTAATTTTAAAGGTAATAATTGCTACAATATTGCAGAAACACTATGATATGCGAACGAGGTCGAAACACCTGAACATTTGGTTTTAATTGAATAACACCTGATAGAAACACATTAAACTCACTTTATGTCGTATTATTATTATAAAAATTAAACATGAAACATTTTAATTAATAACATTTCTTACACTATTATATTAACCGGATGGCAAGTTTTATAACTATTATAATTGAACACCTTTTTAATGTAATCAAACATGGATTTTCACATTTTCTATGCTTATATACTAGTACATTTCACAAATGAACGCAATAACAATTTTGCCTTTAAAATATTTAAGACACGTATTTACAATATTTTCGACAATTATGTATGTATGTATGTGTGTATGTATGTATGTATGTATGTATGTATGTATGTATGTATGTATGTATGTATGTATGTATGCATGCATGCATTTATTTATTTAATTATTTAAAAAAAAAAAAAAAAATTATGTATTTATGCATTTATTTATTTAAAAAAAATTTTTTTTAATTATTTAATTAATTAATTAATTTATTATTAATTTATTTATTTTTATTCATTTTTATTTATTAACTATTTTATTTTATATTTTTTCTGTCACTATAAGAAATAAAACATGGTCGTCGTCTATAAAACAAACACATAGTGATGAGGAAAAAGGTTCCTAGTGCTGTCATTATTAATAACATTTACTCAGTAGGTGTGCCCCTGCGCGTGCTGTAATCTCACCGTGGTGTAGGGGTGTAACATTCTCTTTGAAAATGGCCAATACAGCACAAAACTGAAGTTATGAGTTAAATTCAGTATCCGTAAAATTCTGTGATATTTGTGTTTTTGTACAGTTCTTTACACTGTTTTTGTTTAAACCTTGAATTTTTATATTGATGTTGATCATCACTTTATTTATTTGAATTACCCTAGTTTGACACCCAATAGCCGATGTATTTTTCGTGCTGGGGTGTTGTTAAACATTCATTCATTCAATCATTCAGTAGGTGTGCAACTGTTTCGGTGGATATCTGGAATATGAACTCTTGAAATGTTTGTCTGTTATTTTTGTTTATAAAGGTGTAATATTTATTTTATAAATTATTTCATGATAATGATTATTATTATTATTATTATTATTATTAAAACAATTATTATCTTTTTATTGGATTTGCAATATCGATGATAAAATGTATAATTTAAACGTAGATTATATACATTGTATTCAAGTGATGCACCAACTGTTTTTTGTTTTTTTTACTGATGTCATTATTAGTATTAACCTAAAGGAGGTGCATATAAAACACTGGCCTGCTGTTAAATCTTTATAATACCTATGCTATACAATATATATTACATTGGTTATTTTAATGAATCAATGTTTAACGACACCCCAAGGACAAAAATATACATCGGCTATTTGGTATAAAAAAGGTAAGTAGATGAAAATGTTTATTTTAAATCCTATGGATAAAAACCAAATGTATATCAATGCTTTTTTTCCCTTTTTTTTGATGGTTTTTTTTAATGTTTTTTTAATGTGGTTTTTTAAATTATTTTTTTAAATTATGTGTGTGTGTGATTTTTGTTGTTATGGGGTGTGTGTGTGATTTTTATTTTTTGTCTATTTAAATATATATATATATATATATACTGTGGAACTCAGTGTAACATCTGGAAACAGACGCGTGTGCGGGGGTGGGGTGGGTATCCGTTTTTCCCACAATATAATTTCCGGAGATGTACAACTCAACCACCCTGCATAAATTCCTACACACGCACCTGCAAAGTTGGCTTACTTCGTTGTACAAGAGACGGAGATAAAAATCTAACTTTTATATTCTTTTCTCTTTTTTTTAATCGCTAATCATCTGATACAAAACGCATTACCGAATTCAGCAAGGGAGCGAAAAAAACAGCTTTCTTTTTATACATGAAATGGTGTGGGTAAATATTTCATGAGTTCGGAAATATCGATCTGGTTTTAACCCATCCCGGCTTTATTTACACTTATACACCGTGGATTCCGTGCATTGATCTTCAAGTGAATTATCTTAATTAAATCAACGAATAAACAGCCTTTAGATTTAGTAGTCCGTGACACGTCAGACTGTGGTGGAAAAAACATATTGAAGTAAGTTTTTCTGAAAACTCTGCCCACAGCTAAAGGTATGGCTCACGGG
>JAECMU010054167.1:3128-15542 GCA_016106625.1 Dracogyra subfuscus | reverse complement strand
TTAAAAGTGCAATATCTCAAATAAAGATAACCGCAATATGTAAACGTTTACATTGAAAATCTCGAAATCTAAAGCAGATAGGACAGTTGTTCTATAGCCTATATATCTGGTAATGCATGTAAATATTTGTATACATATTTACCAACAGAAAATTACAATAGAGCAAAATCGAAGATACACCATGGCCAAATTATATTGATCAAAGCCACCTTTTTCAAGTGTTGAAAGTGTATATATCAATTCAAGTATTTTCCATTCAGGTTTATGCATAATGTGAAATCATGTTTGTTTGTGGTGGTCTAATTTTCATGTCATTTGAAGACTCAGCGTACATAATTGTGTGTGTGTGTGTGTGTGTGTGTGTGTGTTCTGTGTGTACGTGTATGTGTGTGCGTGCGCGCGCGTGTGTGTTGGGTAAATCGTGAACATTTAAACCAAATTTAAAAAAAGGGATTTAACAGTAGTTTATTAAAAGACCTCATCTGAATTATAAGTCCATGGTAATTTGTAAAAGGAGAAATTTTAACACGTACTTATTTCTAATAAGGCTGACGCACACCGACCCTTCGCGTGACCTCTGATATAGCCAACGACTAATTCTGTTACAGAAGTGTATGTGCATGTGATGATGTTGCTGAACCACTAAGACTACATACTCGTTGGACTCGATACATCTGTTTGTCTCTCACTACATGTACTAAACGTATTGATAAAAGTGGCACATAACAATTTAGTGACAAAACATTAATTACTGATTTGTTCAAAATAATTGATAACCATAAGTCATAGTGTAGTCAGTACAAAATATAAAAATGATAATTAATTTGTCTTGTACTATAGTACTGTACTTGATAGTGTTACAAGGGGCGGGACGTAGCCCAGTAGTAAAGCGTCAACCTGATGCGCGGTCGGTTTGGGGTCAATCCCCATCCGTAGGCCCATTGGGCTATTTTTCGTTCCAGTCAGTGAACTACGACTGGTATATCAAAGGCCATGGTATGTGATATCCTGTCTGTGGGATGGTGCATATAACAAACCCATTGCTAATAAGTGAATAAATGTAGCGGGTTTCTTCTCTAAAATTATATGTAAAAATTACCAAATGTTTGACATCCAATAGCTGTTGATTAATAAATCAATGTGCTCTTGACTGTCCACATCATCACCTACCTGTCTCAACTTCCTCCACGGGTGCAGTCTCTGTTTATTTCCTTGCACCCACCTGATATCCTCGTCCTCTTCCGCTAATAAAGCTGGTCTGACCCACGGCACTAACTAACGACCGCCGGTAGTAGGGGTGCATAGTAGGTGGTTGCATGTGCCTCTTAACAATGCCAGAAGTAACTACTGAACACTCTCCGAAGTGGTCAGACTAAACCCACAACTAAGAGCTGATGGGGAATAGCAGGTGTGTGACACAGATAGCCACGAGAGACAATCACGTGTGGCGGTTGGAGAGACAAGGACTGGGATGTGGAGGTGGACAGCAAAAGAGGTTGAAAGATAGGAGTTGCCAGATCGGGGTGAAATTCAAAAGAGAAAGGAAAGGGGGCAGTGGAGAAAAACAAATGTGCTCTTGACTTTGACTTTGATATTGTCACACGGTAAATTAGGCACTCAGAAGCTGTGGTGCTTGTGAACATTTTGAAGACTAGAGAGATGTGTTCTAATATAATAAGTTTATAGTCAATTCCACCATTGTTTTTAAACAGTTGCTACCCCACAAACTCGATATGGGAATTTTGCTAATGACATCACAGTGATGATGTAATATGGATACTTTATTTTGTCAGAGTAATACACGTTGCTAAGTTGCTACAATAGTTTGGAAATAATGTTTCTGTTATAGCCATTCACTCAGTGAGGCCAATGACACCCAGACAGACAATATCATCCCCTGTACGTTGATATCATTGATGAATATGATTCTTGATCCAAATATTAAACAGTGACATGGTCACCCAAGACACAAGCTTTCATATAATGACATAGACATTCCTATTCCAATATATTCTAGTCTTATAGTAGTAGCGCCATCGAACGTATACCGACTCTCACCATGTGGGTAGGTGTAAGCTACAGTCCGTCCCATCCAAATGCTCCTACAAATATATACATATTAATATCAGCTCCAACCCAGGGCGAGTTTTTAAGGAATCATTGGGATTGGTGTCAGGCCACTACACCCTCTTCTCTCTCATTAACCACTAACCAACTAACTCACTGTCCTGGACAGACAGCCCAAATAGCTGAGGTGCGTGTACACTGAACAGCGTGCTTGAACCTTAATTGGATGTAAGCACGAACATAAGTTGAAATGATCGCGCATTAAACAAGTACTTTACCACTGGGCTCCCGTCCTTATTGTCCAACAAAATATGTTGATAACATAACTAAAATGTGAAATATCTGACGATGTTAACATTTCAACAAGGGGAACTTAGTTGATAGGAAGGAACCTTAGATTATTTCCCTTATACAATTTATAAAACATATTGTGATTGGTTGCTTTGCCCCAAATGTGACCAATGACATATAAAAACATAAACGGCGACCTTATTTGACCTAAAATGGCCGTGTTACTGCAAAGGTTTGTTTCTTTAATCTTACGTGGCACAATATAAATACATTGTGTTTTTATGCTTCATAATATCTAATTGAATATGCTGTTAAAAGAGAACTAGTTCTTCTTGGAAGTGAGTATACGATTCCGATACACTTTTAATGCATTTGTTGTTGAGAGATTCGAAATGAGTTGACAAGTGTTTGAATTGAAAGTGGTACCAGTCCATTGACGTCCCAAACTGCGTTCACCTAACGACAAAAACACGAATAAGATATTTACGGAAATACTATTCTACATTTTTGAGCTACGATACGTGAAACAAAATAGATTACAATCAATTAATGTGAAAAATCAGCAGCGTAAACATAAGGCAAATATATTCTAGTAATTTAGTAAAGAAAAGTGAAACCACCGGTAAACAGGAAAGAGTGTGACGTTTGTAAATGAGTTCAGACGCATGCGTTTGCAAACAGTGTCATAATGCACATGTGCAATTTGTCATTTTACATTTTTAATGCCACTATATGGAAAAAAAATATGTGTCTTAACTATGCACAGTTGTCGAACAATTAGTTTAATGATATATTTTTAAAAGAAAAAATTCAATTTGTCAAGCTTTGTCTCCGGTCCGCCTTTTATCAACACACATCGCTAACACTTGATGTCATTACTGATAGGCATTACGTTTATACCAGTGAATAATTAATTTTTTAATTTTTTTTTGACAAATTGATTCTTAATTAATACAATTTATATAATTAAAATTATTTACAATTGTTATGAATGGATTATAAAAACTATTCACTACAACAGAGGCACAAAAATGTAGCATACCTTTTGCAGATCCAATATAATAACTGAAAACAAATTCTAACAACAGGGCTCCTTAAAATCGTATACTTTTTGTATTTAGATACTTACATTTATGAACTTTATTGTTAATGAAAATGCTCCTGAACTGTGAAGAAAAACCTCATAGATGAACGACATGCTGATGAAAACAAATAGGATGTTGATTGCGCGAACCGTGCACGCGAATACAAAGTGAATGGAATTTGAAGCATAACGATACATATGCGTCAACGTCCCTAACTGCGTTATGCTTCAAATTCCATTCACTTTGTTTTCTCGTGCACTGTTCGCGCAATCAACATCTGATTTGTTGTCTTCGGCATGTCGTTCATTTATGACGTTAGAGCGTGTGAGCGATATGTATGTAACTACACCAAAGGGTAATCTGGTACCCTGTCGATCATCACACCATCTGGAATAGAGTTATCTCCACCTGTTTCAGCTAAAACGCTCATTGGGCCACTTACAGAAACACTGTCTCGCCCATGGATACCAAGTTTGAATGGGCTGCGACTCAATTTAGTTGAGAAGAAAGAAAACTTGTAGTTTAAAAACATGTTATCTTATCATACAAACAATAATAATAATACAAAAGAAGGAGACATAACTTATTTAAATTTTAATAAATGGTTTTATTGCAAACTGTTGTAATTAAATTATAATGATTATGTTGTCACGGCACCCACACAATCAAACATCTGGAATGTTTTATCAAGGCTTGGTCTTGGAATGAATAGCTGCTTTTATGGCCATATGATGAGGAATTAAAAAAACATACTAAGCTGACAACAATTTATATGAAGTCTTAAGATTTTGGGGGCATAATGACAGTTAAGGAGGGTAACTACGGCAATTGGCGTTGGTTCCGTGGCGAAATTCAAACCCTGTTATTACAATGCTTAGCCACATTAAAATGAAAACTGATTTACTATCCTTAACCCCTATCACTGTATCAGATTTCTATAACAAGCAGAAAACACTGCTTACGGGTCAGTATTTTTTTTATTTTTCATAATTCTGGACAAAATATAAATTTTAAGTTTAAAAGATGAAAGACATAAAAATTTTTTTATTAAAAAGTACCCTTTGTCAAATAAATCATATAAAATAATACCATGTTATGTTAATGTGTTTTGTTTATTATTTATTTATTTAAGTCAAGATATGGATCCCAAAAGTTACGGTCATCGACCTTAGAGCACCTTTTTTCTTCTTCACCAAAACAATCATGTCATACACATGCGTAAATAATACTAAAATGCCAGACAACGAAAAATGGCATGCTTTTGAGATATGATAAACATTAGATGACATGTTTATCATCTAGTATGTGGAATTTTAGTCATTGTAATGTTTGTTTCCAAATTTCTGTCTGGACAAAATGTGGGTAAAATCTATTGAAAATTAATGAAAGGTAGGAGAACAATTTATCATAATTCTTAAGAATGTGGTTCAGACTTTAGATATATTAATATTAATGTTAATTTTAGTAATTTTGTCGTGTCATTTTAATTTTTTAATTCACATGATATACTAGGAAGCTAAAAAAACAACAAGATGCTCTCCTTGAACTAATCTTGGAGGAATGTTGTGATTCCCAAACAAAGTGATAGCTACCCTTAAACAGCAATATCTGTATTCAGGGTTTCTGACAGAGGGTGAAATGGGTATGATGCCATACCCAGAATATTTTTTTTATTTTTATGTTAACCTTTTAACAAAATTAATTACTCTTATCATTAATGTATGATTTTTTTAAAATTCCATTGTGCCATATCCCAATATTTCTTTCTGGCAGAAAGACTGGTATTGGTGTAAAGTTCTCAATACATCATGATATTTGAATCTGACTGATATTTAAAAGGACTTTTTTTTCTTTTTTTCCCCCAAGAACCATATAGTTACTGTGAGTAAACATCAAGAGTTCTACTACCATGTACAGACAGTCAAACTCTGGAAACGTGCTAAGATGTGTGGTGCTTTTGCTCTGTGTGCTGTTGATATGTCAGGCTAGTCCTGAGCCTCCCAATGTGGACCAGCGTGAAGAGGATATAGAGGCACTGCCAGAAGAAACAGTTCATCAACATCATGCTGATCTCTCACAGGACACGAGCAAGACTCAAGGTATTTTAATGGCACAGATTTGCAGGGCTCATCCTCTCACCAACCAAATTCAGGGCTAGCTCTAGGTGTACAAAACATTTTGCCAAATTATTTTCAGCAAATATTAATTATTGCATGAATTTGTTTTCACTAAATTAAAATAAAATTCACCAATTGTTCCTAAAATTCGCTGTTGGTGTATTTGGCGAGTGGCATAGCTAGCCATGAAATTATTGTACGCAGTATTCATTACTAATTTAATTTAAACAATTAAAGACCCCATGTCAATGGAATTTGGAAACAAATACATTTTTGGATTGAAATTGTTTTATATCACAATGACCAGTAATAGAAATAAAGTTAATATCCATTTACAATTTCTAGCTTGTTTTTATGTATGCAGGGCTTCTAGATTGTTGTAGCCCCACTCCCATTGCTAGCGATATTCAATGTTGGACTAGGAAATAACTATAAAAATTTATTATTGCCATGTCCGACGGCTAGTGCAGTTGTTTGGTCAAATGTTGCAGTTGAGTCTATTTTGTAAATATGAATATCCTGCCCCCATCTTAATCCTCAATGTTAGTGTTTTAAAGCTCTATAAGTGACATATTCAGCACCCTCAATAGTTTAAGAAGTAGCAGGCTACAACAGTGATGATAGCAGGGGGCAAAGCGGGGGTCTGGGGGCAAAAGCTGTTTCAGGCGGCGATTTGCTTTTATTAAAGAAGAGAAAGCACTTTTATTTTTACTATCAACAAAAAGTAGGCGGCGGCAAAAGCTGTTTCAGGCGTCGATTTGCCGCCGGAGACTGGGTACTTTTGAGGGCTCTGCATATTTGATTATTACTATTATTTAGTACAATTTTGTCAACTTAAAGAGAAGTAGGGCTAGTGAAAGTTTAATTGTAGCAAGTAAAAGTTTGAAATAACTGATCCCATGGCTAGTGGAATAGATCAAGATTCTAGAATCCTGGTGTATATATATATATGTATATATATATATATATATATATTGTAATAATGTAATGGGTTGTTTAATATGCAAAATTGTTTATAATACACATATAGCACCACAAGAATGGTTCCATTTTGCTTAATATATATCAGCAGGACTTTTATAAAAATCCACTCGCCATGGTTTCAGTGATTTTAGAAATGTACTAGCCATGATTCAATATTCACTAGCCCGACTTTAAATAAATACAATTTTATTTTTACTAATAGTAATAATAAAATATATCACCTCAAGAGAGATTGAGCCAATGCGACCAAAATGTTGGCGTGGCGACCAACTGAATTTATTATCGTCGCCATCTGGCGACTGTCTCCAAAAACGCCTAAGTATTAAATTGTTTGCCATGTGCGTTCAGAGTCCTAACAGCGAAAAACATTGATATTTGTTGACATCATTGTGTAGTCAGAACACTTTGTTATTTACGAAGTTGTCCAATTGATCACTGTAAATTCTGTATTAATTTTCGGTACCATTCGGAACTCATCGCGAAAACAACCCAGATTCTTGCAAAAACAATCCAGATATTTGGATTGGTGTATTTTCCCATGCGCACCGGTGTATAATGCGCAGCCCTCACTTTGAATGTTTATTCCAAGAAAAAACAACATGAACCACAATATAATGCGCACCGTTTTTTTTTTTTTTTTAAACCACAAAATTGACAGTGAATGCAAAATGTACCATATTCCCCGTCACTAAAATTAACGAAAAGTGAAAGCAGCGGTATATTCAAGAAACAAAACTTAAGTTAGGTACTTGAGTACATAGACCTACATGTACATGTCATATTAAAGGCTAGTATTACATGTCACAGACTCACAAAATTATATACCCATACACTAAATGACTAGTAAATAAATAAAACCAAAAATATAGCATATTACTTATGGTTCTCATGTCTAACGTGAATGCACGAGATTTCTAAATTTATAATAGCGTGGTATCTATTCCAGAAATGGCCGAATTAAATCTCATGGAAATTCAAAGTATTTACGGGCCAGTTTTGTAATATTTGCGAGGTATGAATATTTGTTGTTTTATTTTGCATTTATTACAACTACTGCAAGTGAAAAGCGATTTTTAAGAGGGTTTTGGCATTTCGTTGTAATAAACACTGTCAATAACCAGTAAACTACCGATCGGCGATTTTTTATGGGTGATCGCTGGACATTTTTAAAAGATAATTTTTCTATTGCTATGCATAGTGGGAACCCCCATTTTTAACCTGTATTTTCTGAGAGAAAAAAGTGCATAATACATGGGAAAATCGGAATACACATTGTAATCAAATGTGCAAAATGGAGACCGATTATTAAACAATGCATTATAAATAAGCATTTCAAATTGTACGTAACACTCTTTGATGCACCATGCGATGCGTTACAAACATTATAGGGGACGAGAGGGGTTGTTTGTCAATATTTACTTAGCGGCAACGTCTTTAAAACAATGTGATTTAAAAAAAAAACATAAACTAAATCCCAGGAGCTATACATGGCCAAATGAGGAGAGATCGAGTTTTTTTGTATATCCACCAGCCACAGAATAATATTTTATTTAAACGGTAGGATACGTAAGGGAAAAAATAGCAGTCATACGAGGCATAAAATTAAAATCACAGTCCCTCCCACCTTCCCCATGCGATCAATTCTGAAATGGTCCTCATTTCACATTCATGATTGAGTGAGTGAAAACTTAAACAATTGCTTTGTTTCAAACTATTTATTTAATCTAGCAGCATACATGTAAGTCATGTATAATGTTTAGATGGTTACAACATGCATAAATGAGTAGTGTGGCTAGTAACATTTTAAGCTTGACGAGTACAATGTTTTTGTCCACTAGCCAAAGAAGAGTAAGTTATAAAACCGAGCGTAGAACACTGGAGGTGGAAAGAGAGGGGTAAGGATATTCATATTTGCAAAATATGTAAATGCTGCATTGGACAAGGGTTTTGTTTTTTACTAGCCATTGGCTAGTTATAGTAATTATTTACTAGCCCAACACTGAATATCACTAGCCATGGGAGTGGGGCTACCATAATCTAGAAGCCCTGATCAGGTACATTGTGTATGTGCACACATTTTGTTATAAAATTAAGGGCTTGATATGGTTATAGTCTAGTATGGACTCCTTTGGGGCTATTTCACTTTCCAGCCAGTGCACTATGACTGGTTTATCAAAGGTACATGTATATGCTATCCTGGATGGTGCGTATAAAACAGGGCTTGCTCTGGCACTTGCCAAATTCGCCAGTTGCAAATTTCAAAAACAATTGGCAAATTTTATTTTAATTTGGCAAAATAATTCCATGTAATAATTGATATTTTGATACAAAATAACTTGTTTTTTGTAATCTTTGAAGTTTTAACAGATAATTTGGTGACATTTTCTACTGACACAGAACTAGCCCTGTAAAAGATCCCTTGCTCCTATAATTAATGGGAAAATGTGGCATGTTTCCTCTAGACTATACAGGTATGTCCGAATTACTAAATGCTTGACATCCAATAGCCGATGATTAATAAATCAATGTCTTCTAGTAGTATCATTAAACAAACAAACTTTTGTTAAATTTTTTGAAAGTATCATGGGTTTTTTAAATATAATATTATTAATACAAGTATAATATACATGTATACATGTATGTATCATCAAGTGTCAAAAACTGTATTATTTTACTTCCGGGTATTTTGTAATGTCTGTGCATGTTCGATCATTGATACAACAAGAATGTCTTGTTAAGAAAGTACACTTAAAATGAATTTCCTTCAAAATACGAAAAAAGGGAGAAATACGTTTTATGCACAATGAAATGTATTATTACAGTTAATTTGTAATCTTTAATCAAATTGAATGCAATGCATATGCAAGCCTAAACAGCAGCAGGTGCACAACGGAATCCAGACAATCAAACATGTCTGCTAGCACTGCCAATTGAGCTATGTCTGGTCACTTCCGGATAGCCGCTTTCATGTCATGTGATTGTCACATGATTGTTTTCGCGGGAAAAGCTGATTTTATGTTGTTGCCATTACGTTGATAATGTCATAGTACAGTTCTCGATAACACTTTTAAATGACGTTTTCTTACCACCTGGTGCAATTCTTGGTGGAACAGTAATAACAATGTGAGTATGTACTTACCTTTTCATAAATTTTATTTCTAAATTAAACAAGGTAAACATTAATGTAGTTAAATTGATATGATAGCCTGACATGATTGAGCATGCACACCAACTATTTCCTCTTAGTCGTACGGTTTCGATTAAACGAGGATACATTGTTTAATTTTGTATTTAATTTTCTTTTCTCCTTTGTTTTGTTAGGTGAAGAGCAGAAAAATTCTGCAGAGTCTGTAGTTAATGCAGAAGATAAATCTGGTAAGTTTACCATTGATTCTGAAATAAATCTCAAATCTGATTCAAAACATGATCAAAATCTCTTAAATAAGGACAATAGGTATGAGCAGCAGCATGAACATAAAGAACAAAGGCAGGAGACTCACCACAGAGACCAGACCCAACATCATCATGATAGAGATTCTAAACAGACGGTTTCATCATTGCTAAGTAAAGAGGATGATGATTTAAAACAACAGCAACAGATCCTGGAGAAGCAACGTAAGGATCAGGAACAACTGTTACATTCACAGCAGCATGAACGACCAAATCCTGGTAAAGACAAGCTTGACAAAGGACAGAACTTGCAGTATTCACAAGAAGGTGTTAAGCAGCAAACTGAGTCATTTGTTCTGGAGCAACATCCCAGGCATGAGGAACAATTGAATATAGCCCAGGGTCATGATCAGCAAAATGCAGCTCAATTAGATTCACATCAGGACCTAAAGGAAAGAACTGATGAACTGCATAATAGGAACCAGGATTCACAACAGAAGCAAGTTTCATTAGATCAAGAGCAGCCTTCTTCTTTGCATCTGGGGCACCATGAACCAGACCTGCAGCAACAAGATCAACAGCAGCAGGTGTATGATGAGCCAAAATATCAGCATCATGGTTCACAAAATGAGGTTCCCTTAGACCAACAGCAGCAGGTGTACGACAAACCAAAATATCAGCATCATGGTTCACAAAATCAGGTCCCAATGGACCAAGAGCAACATGAATTGAAGCATCAGCTTGGAGATACTACACAGGAACATATTTCAGATCATCACGAGAGACCACATACACCACAGGAGGATCTACAGCATGACCAGCAATCTCATAAATCTTTTCAGTCTGTGGATAACAAACAGCATAAAGAAAATGTAAATCAACCACAAAAAAATCAACAGGGACATAACAATCAGGTAGGTCCAGATGACCAAAAGACAAAAGAAAATCAGAATGAGGAGTCAGTAGACTTTCAAAAGGAAGAGCTAGGCCTGCCAAGTGATAACTTAAAAACACAAGACAAAATTGATGGTGACGACTTGACAAAAGAGTTTGACAGAGAAAGGAAAATACTGGAAAGTCTGAAGGAGCCATTTGATCGAAGTCTTCTTAACATGAAAGCTGTAGAAACTATTTTCAAGGAGGTGGACAACACAAAGAAAATAACAATTATATTATATAAACCTGATGAATTTGGTTTTGTTAGATCAACTACTTACGTCCAGACCTTGATGGCTGATAACAAAGTGCACACAGAATCTGAAACAAAGGTTATCAAGCACATACCAGAGCTTGTCACTCACAAGGACGTGCTTGAGAAGGAGCTGGCCAAGATGAAAGGTAATCTACTTTGTGTTTGTGTTATCTCTACAAAGGGTCTGGGAAACTTCACTTTATTGAAGATGCGTCATACTATTTTACTTACAGTGTATCTTAACAACAGTTACTCATATCAGAGGATGTGTTTGCTGGGCACAAACAAAATACGGATCTGTACCTACTTTGTTAGGATTTTTATGAATAACCTACCGGTAGTAGTAATTATTTTAGAAGCAGTTTTTTTCTCCATAGGAACATGCATAACAAATAGATACTTGTTAACAAGTTTCCCAAGCCTCTTGGTGTATTGTTTCTGTGTTAGACCAGCTTTATGTTTTATCCTGTGTCTGTTGTGGAACTACATGTACAGTTGTACAAGAACCACAGCTGAGCACCATTTGTACACTTACAGAAAGGGCTTGAAATTAATATTTATGTTTCACTTATTAGTCCACTACTAGTTCAGCTGGAGGGGATAACAGGGAACATTTTGTTCAGTATTGTTTTGTGATTCGCTGTGCATGTTTCAGAGATTGCTACACAATTTTAAAACATTAAACAGTAGTTGCTAATCAGTTTGCTAGAAATATCGCTAATCAAGATTTTAAAAACAAAATCTTCCCTGGATGTTGTTTTTGTCTGTCCGTCCGTCTGTTTGTGTCATAGTTTCATTTATGTATCAGTGTTTTACACTGTTTATCAACTTTATGTTAACTTTGGCAATTTATCCATTTTTGACAAAGTTATGGCCCTTGAACTTGGAGACAACATAAATTTGTTAAGCCTGATAGGGGACATGTATTGCTTTAGCAGTACTCTCAAAATGCTTGTTCTACTACTATCACAAAGCTTAGTAATTAAAGTTTAGTAATTAACATGTCTGTGTGCACAGTCAACACACACACATACACACACACACATATATATATATATAGTTTGACCCTGAATACATAGAAACTAATCTACACATGGATGTAATTTACATACATTACATACATTTATATATTTATATATTTATATGTATGTATGTATGTATGTATGTATGTATGTATGTATGTATTTAAGAATGAATGAACGCACTGGCTCAGGAATTTTTTAACAAACTAAAAAATTATAATTTTCTAATTTTGCCCCAGGGATTCGAAATTGATTTTTAAATTGAC